>QANT01006556.1:0-43850 GCA_003254885.1 Purshia tridentata
TCCTCAATTAACCTCCATTCTATCTAACTTGGTCGACTGTCGTCCGAGTATCGTTTCGGCAACCAAAAAGTTTCCCATTTCGTCCCACTCTCACCATTTCTCCGATTTCCTTCAAACCAATTATTCTAAACCTCAATAGATCGTTCCTAAAGATGAAAATGACGCCCAATTTCAATTAAATCACCATAAACACCTTAAATTTATAGAAATCCCGAAATGGGCATAAGCACCAACGACCAAACTTTCAATTTCCTCAATGATTTTCTAAATTTCTCGTTCCAAACTTCGATTAGAGGTTCCACTCAATGATTTCCTAAATTTCTCGTTCCAAACTTCAATTAGAGGTTCCTAACGATGGAAATAAACTAAAACACCCAACAATTTGGTTTAATTTCAAACATCCAAGAAAACCCGAAATTGGCCTATAATCTCCCCAATTTCAATCTCTCACAATTCCTCAAAATTAAACTACCAAATCATAGGGGAATGAAAGCCCATGAAAAGAGGAGAAAAACCCACCTAAAATCACGGAGATTGGTGCCGGAATCTGGCCGGAATTGATGAACACGTGGCTGCAGGCTGGGGGCTTTTTCCAGCGTCATTTCGCGTCGGGGGAACAGCTGGCTGTCGTGGGGGAGCTCGAGGTGGCTGGCCGGCGGCTGGGGACTGCTTCTCGCCGCCTGGGGTCGCCGGAAATGGCTGGAGCTGCAAGCTCCAGTCGCGCGCAGGGGCAAGGAGAGATCGGGAGAAAGAGAAAAAGGGGCTGGGCGGCGTCGGGAGGTGGCTGGGGAGGCTCCTCGGCAGCGGGATGTGTCGCCGGAGGGGCTGGGTCGGCTGGAGATGGTTGGGTGGTCGCGCAGGGGAGAGAGGCTGAGGGGGGGCTGGGTTGCTGGCGTCTTCCCGTGGAGAGAGGGGAGAGAGGAATAAAAAGAGGGGGAAAATTTCCAGAATTTTCTGGAAATTTAAACCCATTTCATCATAATTACAAGTTTGCCCCTCACTTTGAACCTCCATATTTCTCAAACCGTAGCTCCAAACGACGCATGCTACGTGTCTACGAACTCGTGGAGTCGAGCTCTACGCACCCGTGTCAAAGTCAACTCTAAACCTCAAGTACTTTAAAAAGTCAACCTTGAGCTCCTTTATCACGTTCATAACTTTTTAACCGTAACTCTAAATAGCCCATGCCGCGTGTCTATGAACTCGTGAGCTCGAGACCTTCCTAACGGACCCAAGGTCAAAGCTAAAATCTTGTTAGAACCAAAAGTCAACGTTGGGCCCTATTATCATTTACTTAGGAAGGTACGGGTCGTTACAACACATCATCTGTGTCGAACCTATGTTTGGAATGTGTCGACACTGTGTCAGCGTTTGCAAGATTTCAAAGTGTAGTCATTCTCACTGAGAAAATCCCTATAAATATATATTAGAGTTATCATTTCACCATGAATTAGTTTATGTAATGTAATGCATAGTAGTGAAATTAAATTCTAGGTCATCCTTATTTTTTTAAATGGCAAACTCCAATTATGCAAATTCTAGTACTTCAAATCAAGTGTGTTTAAACTCTAACTCAAGTCTTTGACCAGTTAGTTAAATTTCATTTTAAAATGAAGTTGAAGTCATCACCATGGTAACACATGTTGATTTAATTTATCATTAAATTGCTATCAAATCGGTTTAGGCATCGATTAAGAACTCATCTATGTGGTTCAAATTAAGTTATTAACATGTTTTCCAATGTTCAATTCCTTGTTCAAAGTAATGGGCATCCAATACATGATTTAAATGCATTATAATCATGCATACATGTAAGGCAAGTCAGTTTTTAATAAACAACCAAGAATATGATTTTGAAGCTGTTTAAACACGATATTAAATCAAGCATTCAGCCATCATATTCAACCAAAAGCATTAATACATATATATGTGTATATATATATATATATAAACATATATATAGAAGTCTTCGCTGCTGTCCTGTGAGGTAGTGTCAGGTCATAAATTAAATGAAAAGAACATAGACCTAAGTGAAGGCTCTAGCAAAACATACTTACGTTCCCTCTCCCTAGGTCTGTATGGTTTAGTGACCAAGGTCAGTGGCATCCAATCCCTTAAAGCTCCAAATAATGAAAATAAAATTTTCAATAAGTCATGCATCATGTGAGAGGATAGAAATCAAGGTATAAAATGAAAACAAAACTAAAAATATCAAAATGGACATTCTGCAGAAAAGAGTGCAACTTTTAAGTTGAAAACAGGGGTTATTGACTGCCCAAATTCAATTTTAGTGCTAACTAGTATCCCTCGTGTTCTTCGAACATTCCTAATGATTATTTGTGACTTGTTCAAACCAAAAGTTAGGCCCAAAAGCAATAAAACAAAATATGACACTTTGAACCTCAAAGCCCCTTTAAAAATTCCAATATAGCAGTACTTACTTATAGATTTTTATAAAATCGTACAAAAATAATTTTAACTCAATATTTTGTAGATAATTAGTTAACATCCTAACACATATGTATAAAAATTTTCAAGGCAAACAGAGTTGTTCAAATGAGGTATTTAAAGTGCCAAAGTTCACACCAGAAAAATAGTTGTGTGCAGTTCACTGTGCATTTGGTCAAAACACCAAATTTGTGTATTTTTTGTCCAAATCAAGTGGAACCAGTTGGGACAAGTCAGAAATCACCCTTATAATCTACTATAACAAATTCAAAACTTTATTCCAAATATATCCAAATTCGTACATTAAACTAGTGCACATTTAAAACTTTGAAAATACAGAAAACTGACAGTTAATTGGTTTCATTTTGCTAAATCGCCACGACTTAATAATAGGTGGAAATAATGTGATCTTTACCTTGAAAGAAAGCTTGGAATGTCTAGTTTCAAATCCAGAAAGAATCAAAACCTTATTCCAAACCTAACTATATAAAAACTTTGAATCAATACAAGAAGGTCAGAAAATCGAGATAATCCCCAACATAACTTTTGGGATTTCTCTTGACATGCAGTCATCCGTAGTTACTTAACCAATATTGTAAACCTAAAACCACAGTAAAAGAACTAAGAGACATCAATTTAGAGGTCTCTTACCAAGAATCTCCTTGAAGGGTAGTGGACGTTCTTCTGCAAGTCAATCCTTTAAAGCCTACTTAATGAATAATTAACCTACTGGAGTTGGCATTGTAGCCCATTAACTAATCTAGGCAAAAAAATTCATTGAACTAAACACTCCTTTTTAATCTTATGCATAAAATCCATTAAAAAGATATCATTCATCATAAGCAAATGTTTCCACAGATAAAGGGAAACAAAAATGACGTCAACATAAAAAAATTCCTTACAATTTCAGGTGATCCTATGTTAAACCAAACATATGGCCAAAAATACCAAAAGAGCTTTACCATGGGTATCCATCTACATATGCGCATTGCGGAAATACATGTCAACAGCTAACCAGAGATGAAACCAACACATGTTATCTTGTGTGCAGCACTCAAGAGGCAACCCAGCCGATAATAACTCAATGAACTTCAAGGTGAACACCTCCGCAATCACCTCTGAATGGTAAAAAAGGGTGACAAATATGTCAACTAGTACCCATGTGAAGGTATGAACTTTAAATGCATGTACCAACCCAAATATAAACAACAACAAAATGTATGACACAGCATAATTACCCATTCGTTTGTTGAGGCACACCGGGCACGCGATCCACTACCCATAACTGCCCATCACACTCCAACTTTGGGCGGGCATCATAGAACCCACCATCTCTAAGAATGGTTGGTAGCAAAGTTCACATAGGCTGTAATGCATCGACCATCTTCCTATCTGCGTGCAGGTCAATGTTTGAATTGTATACACAGAGTTTGTGAGCCACTAGGTCAATAACAACTACACACCAATGTTTGTCGAAGACATTAAATGGGCAGAAGACCTTGTCAACTTCAGCCCATGCCTTCCCATGGGAGGGGTTTGTGCCTGCCACAAAAGTGAGCATACTAGTTGGAATACTTAAGTTTGCCTTTGCATGCCTTGTCCTGTATAATTTCGGCCCTGTGAAGCAGGCTGTCACAAGGAGCTGCAAGAGCAAGGTAACACAACAAATATAGTAAGGAATGATCATGGATACATAATTCACAAATAAAAATACAAAAAAAAAAAAACCAATATTTGGTATGCAGACCCTGTGGCAAATAGAGTTTGTTATCTTTATCTTTGGGAAGAAGTTGACATAACAAGAGCTGGTCAAACTTGTCTTGGCCCCACCCCATAGTAATTAAAATGTGTCTTATGTTAATAAGAGACAAATCCTAATTACAAAATATATATAGTTTAATTGTTGTTGTTCACCTTACTTAATAAGGAACTAACTAATTTCATCCAGTATGCAATTGAGTGTAAAGTTAACAGATACATCAGTATATTCAACCCTTAGATATCCTCGCTTAAGAAAAGCTTAACTACTTTAATCCAGTATGCTAATGAGACCTAAATTAACTTATACATGCAACACCCCATTCACCCTTACATTTGAATGGTTACATGTAAACCCAATTTTAAGTGACTCTATATCATGCAAGTTTTGAATATTCATATGGATAACTTTGTAGGGTGAAAAAACAAATACACAAAAGATCAGCGAGTATGGACACATACCGGGAAACCACAGTCAACAGTGGTCCACCTCGTACCAAAAATGTCAGGGTGATCCAATTGCCGCTTCTGAATAAGCAAGAGTGCTGTTTCTATATGCTGTAAGTCACGACAAACAAGCA
Source organism: Purshia tridentata (assembly GCA_003254885.1). Taxonomy (NCBI): domain Eukaryota; kingdom Viridiplantae; phylum Streptophyta; class Magnoliopsida; order Rosales; family Rosaceae; genus Purshia; species Purshia tridentata. The sequence continues at coordinate 4,788 of QANT01006556.1, forward strand.
ATATTAGAGTGTGCACTAAGTTAATCAATAGATGTACTTGTTTAGTGGGAATCACAAAAATAAATTGAAGCTTACATCAGTTCCAAGCCACGCTGCAGGTGTCAAGAGCTGGTGGAAGAATTTTCTGTCAGCATTGACACCGTTGCCAACATATAGTGTCTCCCTGCATGAAAAACAATCTTAATTATGAGTAAAACATGCATATGTCACGGCTTTAGATTGGTACAAATGATTTGCGAAGGGTTACCTAGGATGATCATCCCACCAGCGAATAAACTCAAGGAATTCATTGACGACAACTGCTGAGTATTGACCAAGAGGGTCAAACTTCATTGGCACAATACCCGTCTTCCGCTTCTTTGCAGGGCCAGTAAAAGGAGGCTTTAGAACATTGGCTCGCTTTTTAACTCTGCGACCTCTACTCTCAGGCAATTGAACTGCTAGATTACGGGGCACAAAGTCAGAGGATGGAATAATGTCCACAGAGTCATCGCCAGTTGGATCACCCTCTTCATTGCCCTTATCAATTGGCACTGTAGGATCATCCTTCCATTTGGCCACCACTTGGACAAATTGTTGGTAGGTATCTGCGTAGTTCTTATGGTCCAAGGTTAAGCCACCAAATTCTTCAGTTTCCTTCTCCTTTTGCCAAATAAGACATTCAATGTTACTGGCGTCCATGCCTACTGTGCTATCATCAGCTGCCACATATATCTTTGATATATCAACAGCAATAGGGTCATCAGATCCTTTTGCAGATGGTATACTTTCAATACACTGCTCAAGAACACCAACATTGGAGACATTTCCCCCTTCGGAGTGAGCTTCAGTTCTTGCCAAATGGGGGGGTTCAAAGTTTTCGAACCCCGGAGGAATCTCTTGACTATCATCCACTCCTCGGTTGATTGTGCAGCCATCAATAGGAGAAGCATTCCGGGGGGTATTAGGACTGTTTGCACGAAAACCCTGCTACTTGGCTGATGGGCCCAACAAGTACTTCACCTCTGCTACTAACTATTTCAATTCTGCAAGTTCTCCTCTCACAATGGCCCTTGTCTCAGGCACTATATCATTCCTAACTTGATCAAGTTCTCCCTTCCATTTGTCAGAAATTGCTTGCAACATATCTGCCTGAGAAAGATAAAGATCTATAAGGTGAATTAAATAATACACAGAGAGTATATTTAATATCACAAACTAATCATTGCTGCATAGAACAGGTAGACACATCATAGACATAGGGTCGACATAGAGTATACAATTGGTTGCAGCACCATCTAATGTGGCCATCATATACCCACTACTAGTCAACCATATGGCCATCACCTAAATTATAAAATATAACCCTAGAGTTCCATTGACAGAGGTTCGGAGAGAAACACGAACAAACAATATGAGGCTTCCTACCTAACAATATGAAACTCCCAAAGCAACCCAGACATACCAATACCATCTTTACATTTTTAAACTTTTAAGTATTTGAGTTAAGTTTCAAAAAGTAAGAATGTGGTCTACAGGGGTTATTTCACAAAATTACTCTTAAATATAAACTTCTAAAGCTATGAAGTGCCTTCTCAACGAGGACTCCCGCGTCTCGTTAGGGAACGATGGTTGCGACACATTGGCAAATGACGTAGATCCCATCGCATGACACCGGTTATCTATGCCCTGCTTGTTTTCATTATTCAATGGTTCTTCTAAGCTCTCAGCCTCCTCCTATCGCCCATCACAATATGAGGTAGATATCTCTTGTCGAGAGGGATGAATCACCCCCAGGTCAAGATCTTCCTGCATATTAAAAGAATTCGCGGTTAATGAACTAGTTGCATTTGGACTTGTGAACAAACAACAAACACTTCAAACATACAACTTTGTTGTATTAATTATGGTGAAGGGATTGTGGCAGACTAAAAGTTACAATTTATGATTTGGGCATGCTAACTTAGCACACTCAAAGTGCATGACTATAAATAGGTTCATTAGTTAAATGATATGCATGCATATTTGTGCATATTTTTCACACCACTACAAAAACCAAAGTCGTAAAAGGCAAACATGACTGAATATATGCGCAAATCACAGTCATCCACTATGCAAACAAGTCACTATATATTTGTAAAATAGCATCCACATAACCAATGTGCCTATATTTGAATTATCAAATGAAGTGTGTATGATGGATTAGATTAAAATTTCACAACTATGTCCAACTATATCATATGAATTTTGCACCCGAATAAGCAAATGAAGCACATGCAAGTATCACATAGCTTAGCTCATCAAATACGAGTACATTGGACATTATGTGCTTGAAGGTTATACCCCCAAATTTCCGCCAGCGCACCATGCGATAGCATCTGCATTAGCAGCGATGGAAGGAAGGCATTCATACGCCCAAACCTGCGAGTTATGACAACAATGGAGTCAAATAAGGTTGTCCAATTCTAATCAGCCAAGTAACCATCAATATAATTCAATCGAGTGATTACCTGGAGTACAAAAGGAAAGCCATACAATTCATAATCAATCGGTCGACCTTCCTTCTCAGCCCTTTCATACCAAGCTTGCAAATTCACCTTAAATGATTCCATTGTCATGTTGTAGGAAACAGTACCCCAAGGGAAATTGCAGAAATCCTCCACATTCTCTGCAAGCTTTAAGAACCGAAGGTCCCCAATAAGATAAAGTTCACAAAGTACAAAAGGCCCAAGCAATATTTGTCCTCACTGTTGTGGCAGGACATAAACACTAGTTCTAAATCCCCCCGAGTCACATGTTTTCGATTTCGAAAATATGATCCCTTTAACTGAGAAGAGCTATCCATCTCTTCCACTGATCCACCACCATTGAAGTTAATCTGTGGTTTCTTGCCAAACTGAAGGCCCGTTATAAGGGCAAAATCTTTCTTACTCAGTCTGCCCACCTGGCTGTTGGACAACATAATCACCATTCCATCACGGTGGTCATCTTCACTATGCTCCTGGCGAAGCAGCAACTGATGCAATAACGGTCCACTAAACTTCAATTTGTCATCAGCTACGAGGAAGTGCCCAAAACAGCTGGATGCAAACCTAGCCAGTTGACCCTCGCTGAACATAATTTTGATGTTTCTTATACACTCATTCAATAATGACTGACAAGACACCCTTGCCGGGTGTGGGGGGGCATTTATGCTTCAACTCATATCGTACGGAACGATCCATTTCCTGCAAAGGATTACAATTTTCTAATTAATAATACAAATTAATATTTGTTCCAAAGACTCTTTTGCTACTTTTTGTTGCTCAAGTGTATAGAATTATATTCCAGATCTATACTGTGTTCCCACATCCCCACCCTGCCCATTAAAAATAGACAAACTTTAGACCATAAACCAAATGTACATAAACTTTTTGAATCATACTTAGAAAATCAAATCACATACTAGGATTTTTTTCTACCAACATAATCAGGATACAACTACAAATATTACATCAACCTTTACATGTAGCTTATCAATATGTGAAGAAAATGAGAGCGAACAAAATAAGTACAACAAGAGAGAGGAATTTGGAGTTTATATAATTATTGCATAACAACGTGAAATAGAGAACTTAAGCAAACCAAGCGTACTGTTACCAGGGTCATTTGTCAGCAAATACTAATGATCAGTCAATTCCAATGACTACATGAACTTCCATCATAGAATTTCTTGTTGACATATACACAATTACAGATATACTGATGTTCATGCAATTCCAGGGGTTACATTAATAACTTCACATTCTATCATGAAACATGAATTGGCTATTATAAAAAGTAATTACTAAAACTAGATACTTTCCTATCAAATTCTGGAATATAGGTGCTGCAGCACCTACCAACATAGGGTGCTACAGCTCCTTGCACTCTTGGTTAATGTGCTACAGCAAGAAATATTTCGAATGTCTCACAACATTTTTAAATTTTGCTATAGCACATTATTTTGAAAACGAGGGAAATTTCTGAACAAGTTAACCATGGAACAATCCTACACTAGGTCCATAATCCACATGAGATTGTAACCACAATTGTGACACTCAAAAAGCACAAAAATTTCAAACACCCATAGACACTCGAAAAGCACAGAAATTTCAAACACCCACAGACGCAAAAATTTCATGCCACTTCTTTTCCCTAAGGGTTGAGGGTTTGCTGCTTCTTTCTTTCTCACCAGTTGGAGGATTTTGTTTGATTTTCAGACCCATTCCTAAATTTATGTATGAAACCCACATTTAAAGAAATGGGTTGCAATAGCATTGAGACAAAGATAATATGCACACAAGAATGAAAAACTTACAATGATTCAATTCTTGAAAGGTTGTGAATGGATTTCTTCCTTGGAAGGTCGTGGTTGCCTCGCCAAATACACGATTTCAAGTGGTGCCGGCGATTTCGCTCCAACTAAAGTGTCCCCCTAAGTTCTTCACTGTACAGATGGCTGTGGGGATTTCGCTCAGTCTTCCTTCTCTCTCTCTATCTGCTCAATCTGGTCGTGTCGTTTGGGTTGTCTTCTTCCCTCAGTCTTCCTTCTCTCTCTCTCTCTCTCTCTCTATCAGTTCTATCTGAATAGTATTGTGTCGATTGGGTTTGATTGGCCACCATTCTTTCAGGAAAGTAACAGGTAGGGGCAATATTGGCAAAAATTGGGGCAAAAAGCTAAAAAAGATAAGTTTTTGTGGGAAGGGTTAAAAAAGTGAGTGTGTTAATTAAAGGGTATATTTAATAAAATTACCCTTTCAATAATTACAAATAAGACAACACGATCAAAACCGTTCATTTTTTACTATAATACTTAAATTTCAATCCTACAAATTACCACCACGATCGGAGTTGATTGGGCCATTCGTTTAAAACCAAATTTTTGATCTTGAGATGCCTTGGGGCAACAGAATTAGGATATTAACTTTTTCCTTTATTCCTATATATTTCAATAATTGCAAATAAGACAACATGACTTCCACGATCGGAACTGTTCATTTTTTACTATAAATCTTACAAATTACCACGACGATCAGAGTTGATCGGGCCATTCTTTTAAACCAAATTTTTTATCACGGGATGCCTTGGGGCGACTAAATAAGGATATTTGTCTCCCCAAAATATCTTTAGGCAACGACATTGGTTTTGTCTCGCCAAGTCCCCATATTTTATTTGTTTAACACATTCAATTATTTAATATTTTAGGCGACGAAATTAATAAGGATATTTGTCGCCCCCAATAACTTGAGGTGACACATTTTTATTGTTTCGTCACCCGAACCGCTAATATTTTTTATTTTTTCTAACAAATTCTATTATTTTTCATAATTTCATCTTTCGTTACCTAACTTCCACAACTCCGATTGAGCTGAGATTTGGCAAGGATGATATTTGAGCGGGGATGATGATTGGGAAAAATCAGATCAATCGGAGTTCATCTGACCATTCGATCATCATTATATCCACCATAATCGTTCGTACGTTTAATCATCGATGCCTAATTGCAAAACTCTGATTTAGCTATTTTTTTGTACCAAAGATCTTAGAGTAGAGGAAAATGAAATGAATGGTTTGGATTGTAGAAAACACGATCGGATTGCGAGCTTCTATATATAAATGCACTTGAATAGTATTAGGATATTAACTTTTTCTTTTATTCCGATACAATTCAATAATTGTCAATAAGACAACAAGACTTCAACGATTGTAACCGTTCATTTTTTACTATTATAATTAAATTTCATTCCTGCAAATTACCGTGACGTTTGGAGTTGATCGGGCCGTTCATTTAGTACCAAATTTTCATCTCCAGATGCCTTAGGGCGATGAATTAAGGATATTCGTCTCCCCAAAATATATTTAGGCGACAAATTCTTACGTTTTCGTTGCCCAAACCCGTATTACAGGCCTTGACATTGGTTTCGTCTTCCCAAATCCGTATATTTTATTTGTTTAACACATTCCATTATTTAATATTTTAGGCGACGAAATAAGGATATTCGTCGCCCCCATTAACTTGAGGCGATGCATTTTTATCGTTTCGTCGCCCTAACCCCTAATATTTTTTTTTTTAAATTCCATTATTTTTCTTATTAAATTCCATTATTTTTCATACTTTCGTCTTCCGTTACTTAACTTCCACAACTCTAATTGAGCTGAGATTTGGCAAGGATGATATTTGAGTAGGCATGATGATCCCTGCAAAAAGTCAGATTGATTGGAGTTCATCTGATCGTTCGATCATCACTATATCCACCACAATCGTTCGTACATTCGATCATCAATGCCTAACTTGTACAACTCCGATTGAGCTATTTTTTTGCTTCGACGATCTTAACCAAAATGCATGGTTCGAATTGTTGGAAGCACGATCGGTCGATATATAAATTCACTTGAATAGTATTAGGATATTAACTTTTTCCTTCATTCCTATACATTTCAATTAATGCAATAAGACAACATGACTTCAACAATTGTAACTGCTCATTTTTTACTATCATACTTAAATTTCTTTCCTGCAAATTACCGCAACGATTGGAGTTGATTGGACCATTCATTTAGAACCAAAATTTTGATCTCGGGATACCTTTGAGCGACAAAATACGAATATTCGTCTCCCCAAAATATCTTTAGGCGACGAATTCTTGAATTTTCATTACCCAAACCCGTATTTCAGGCAACGACATTGGTTTTGCCTCCCAAGTCCCTGTATTTTATTTGTTTAACACATTCCATTATTTAATATTTTGGGCGATGAAATAAGGATATGCTTCACCCCCAATAACTTGAGACAACACATTTTTATTGTTTTGTCGCCATAACCCCTAATATTTTATTTTCTTTAACAAATTCCATTGATTTTCAAAATTTCGTCTTCCGTTATCTAACTTCCACAACTTTGATTGAGCTGAAATTTGGCAGGGATAATATTTCAGCGAGGATGATGATTCCTGCAAAAAATAGGATCAATCAGAGTTCATCTAACTATTCGATCATTATTATATCCACCACGATCGTTTGTACATTTGATCGTCGATGCCTAACTTGCACAACTCTGATTGAACTATTTTTTTATATCGATGATCTTATAGCGGGGGAGTACAAAATGAACGGTTCAGATTGTTAGAAGCACGATCAGATTGCGAGCTTCTATATATAAATACACTTGAATAGTATTAGTATATTAACTTTTTCCTTCATTCCTATACATTTCAATAATTGGGAATAAGGCAACACAACTTCAATGATCGGAATCGTTTATTTTTTACTATAATACTTAAAGTTCATCTTTGCAAATTATCGCAATGATCGGAATTGATCGGGCCGTTCGTTTAGAACAAAATTTTTGAAGTCGGGATGCCTTGGGGCGATGAAGTAAGGATATTAGTCTACCCAAAATATCTTTAGGTGACGAATTATTATGTTTTTGACAGGACCCTCCCCGAATTCCACCTTGGAACCCGGAGTGATCCTGCGGGAATCCAATATCAAGGAAAATTCTATCGAAAATTCGGCAGAATCTCCCCTGAAATTGGACGAACCCTGGATTAATCCTTACTTAAAAACCTGTAAAATACACTTCTAAACCAGCTCCTCTACCGCAAACAAGGGTCTCCGACCCGAAATCATAACCAAAGGAAACTAAAGTAACATTTTTGCTAATAAAGTGTCATATACACCGTTGTAGTCCCACCACCTTAATTAGCATAACTAAATAAGAACATCAGAGGAGAATTTACAAGTTTCAAAATTTTATGGAATCCTCGACGTATCTCCTGCTCGACCGCACCACCGCAGTTACCTGGGGGAAATTTTAAGAAAAGAACACGAGGTAAAAGATGAGTCAAACCCAGTGAGTGGACAAAATAAAATAATGTTTACAATTAACCGAAAAAAATACATAAGGATCTCACAAACTTTGCATGAAAACCCCCAGTTTTTAAAATGGACTTAATAATTTCCTTTAACAATCATTTACGATAGCTGGTAAAAATACTTTGCGATTTCTCATTTTAAAAGAACGGAAATTTCATCATGCAAAACCACAAGGTTTTCTCGCATAACCAAAATCTTAAGATTTAAATCAAATATTTCATTCGCTCCCAATTTTCCCCGTATAGCCTGCCGTACATGCGTAGGGCCCATAACCTACCATACGCATGCAGGGCCAATAATCCTGTTGTACATACGCAGGGCCTACGACCTGCCGTACACATGCAGGGCCAATATCCTGCCGTACGTGCACGCAGGGNATACATGCAGGGCCACTGATCTGCCGTACGTGCACGCAGGGCCACCACCAAAGGGCAAAGCATCCCGACACACGGCCCAAAGCCTATGTGTGTGCCGTGATGGGTCCCAAAGACCTATATAATTCTAATATTCAGAACGGGTACTAACTGGGTGCTTAATAAAATCCAAAACCAATCCGTTATTCAATCATTTCAATCAACACGGTATGGCTCAATTCCAAACTTTCTTAAAATTTACAAAGAAATCAATACTTGCTCCAAGAAACCATCATACAAATTATTTTCACAGAAGCCTCAATCATAATAAATTGATAAGAAATATCAATCCGTATAACTCATTTAATAACATTCAAGATCCCGAAATCAATTTTAATAATTGAAGTTCACGACCAAGCAAATCATAAGAAAATAAAATTCAACTTAAAACCTTAATAAACTTTAAATAAGACAAAGTCCACTCACTGTCAAGGAGTCTAATCTCGTTGCTCGACTAGGTCGCCTTCAGTCTCGGGTGTAGTCCCTATAAGAACAGATAAATACGCCATTAGTTCCCACGTTTAAAGTGTCTACAACCATAAATTGGGGTTTTGTCAACCTCGGTCTTTTCTATACAACCCAAATTAATAACCCGCTTCATAAAATCTAAAATCAACAATAATTCCTAAATTTCGTGATTAAAGGGTTGGCTTTATAATCTCAACCCCAAACAAAGTGGTGCTTTGAATGCCAAATTCACAATTTCTACCTTTTCTTTTGGACCCATCAATCCAAACTCCGGATTAAGTTTCTAATTGGTGGAATTCGGCTAAAATATTACTAGATCGTGCCTAATCCCAAATTTTCGAGCAACCACCCGAAATGGCTAAGCCCTCAACCACCAACTTCCAATTTCTTCAATTTTTCCTTGAAGCCCAAGGTTATAAACTGAAATTAAGAGTCCCTAAGGTTGGAAATTAGCTAATCCAACCACAAAATTGGCACCCCAAGCCACAAATTACAGATTTTCCAATTTGGGGTTTAAATGTCAAATTTTCTCATGTCTATAATCATCCAAAATTGGCAGCCCAATCCAAGAGAACCAAAAGATGGAAGAGAGGGGGAGAAAACCCACCTAAAATAAGCAGAAATGGCGCCGGAAAGCTGGCCGGAAACTGGGAAAAGCCAGCGACAGGTGAGGTTCCTTGCGAGCAGCAGCGTACGGCAGGCGTTGGGTGGTCGGCGTCGTGGGGTCGCGGCCGGCTGGCGTCGGCGGGAAAAGGTCTGTCGGCGGCTGGGTTTGGCCGGAAGCAGCTGGACGGTGGGGGGGAAGGGGTGTCGCACGCAAAGAGAGGGAAGGAGAAGGTTCTGCGGGCTGAGGGGGGAAGAGGGAGAGAAATAGACGGGAGGGGAAGATTCCAGAAAATTCTGGAATCTTAAAAGGCTAAGTCACCCAATTTACGATTTTGCCACTCACTTCACTCGTCCATAACTTACAAACCATAACTCCGTTTGACGCGTACTTTGTGTCTACGAACTCGTGGAGTCGAGCTCTACTTAACCATGTCGAAGTCTACTCCAAGGGCCCTATAATTTAAAAAGTCAACTTTTGGGTCCCTTGCCACGTACAAAATTTTCAAACCGTCCCTCTAAAAGGGACATGCCGCATGTCTATAGACTCGTAAGCCCGAGGCCTTCCTAACGAACCCAAGGTCAAACATCAAATCTTATCCGAACCCAAAGTCAACTTTACGAAGTACGGGTCGTTACACGAAGCTCCCACACACCAGCTGACGGAGGGCGGTTCCAGGGTTGGGTCGGATAGGACCATACCAAATCAGCTGGTCCCCCATAATACGCTCACTTGGCGACTCTCTGGATCCGGAGTTTTTCGAGAAAAGTTCCCATCCTTCAATATCATGATTGGGTCAACTCCTTTTGCATAAGAAAATCTCTTTGTAATTGTAGTCTTTTTAGCAAGATTATAAATTCAGTTTTAAATAGCAATGACTTCTGCCCTATTTACTCTTTCCTTTTGCATTTAGTGTTATTATTTATTTTCCAGTCATTTGAGTTTAAAATGTTATGCTGTTTTCTCTCTAAATGAGTCCTCAAAGTTTGAACTAATCTTTATCTCCTCTTTTTAAGACTCAACGCTAAAACCGAGTAACAAAATGAGCAAGAACAATTGTTCTAATGGGTATCTACGGTACGACGCATGGTTTTGCATACATCCCGCACCAAACCGCACTGTGCCCACCCCTACAAAGCACTAGAAGAATGTGGTTCGGTGCATTGCACCATAAGAATTAGAAAAAAACCAAAACAAACCAAACCTTATACGGTTACGGTTTGGTTCAGTGTTATGGTTGTTATGGGTGAACAATTAGGCTTATACACAATTCGATATGTTTTTTAACCTTTTTTTAGCCCAAATATGTTTTTGAGCAATTTTTTAGCTCAAATTAAAAAATACTAACAACTAAAAAAGTAACAAGTACATTTAATACACTAATACAAAGTCCAAAGTTCAAAGTCCAAAGTCCAAATTCCAAATTCCAGATATGTTTAAAAGTGTTTAATAATTAATAGTTTCCACTTTTCAAATTCCAATTCAATCAAAAGTCCAAAAGAAATTAAACAATAAACCATAAATAATGTTTTTGGTCACTTTTTAATTTAAAATCATATATAAACCATATATATTTATAACATTATAATTTAGGTACGATTTGGTTCGACTTGGTTTTATTAGGGGTAAAACCGGCACATACATCTATTAAGGATGGTTTGGTTTGTTTCTTGTAACGGTGTTTGACTAAAAAAGTCAACACGGTTTTTTATGGTTTTTTTAGGGGCAGTTGGGTTCGGTCCCTTGGTTTTACAGTGAAAATGCCCACCCCTAGTGCTTTGTTTCTTTCAATGCTATCTTTATTGTTCCTTTCTTTCTTTTTTAAACTTCAACTTAGATTACCAAGTCTTCACCATAAACATAATAGTAGTGAAGTCCTATATCGCTTAGGCACAAACAAACCACGATTAAATGGACACCAGTTTTCTCTTTAGTCCACAATCGCTTGATCTTGCTCCGGTCAGTAGCGCAACGGGACAAATCCCCTATTTTTATTCTACGCTTAGTGGTGGTACGCTAATTCAGCGCAAGAGACCAAGGTTTACAAGTGTAAACCTAATAGAATAAGAGTTCTGGAATCCACCAGGGAATTTTGAGAGAAAACTCAAAGTTATTCAATAATTATCCAAAAAGTCCCCACATCAACTTAGTAAAACCTTTAATACGTTTTTAAGAAACCGTAGGGCTAAACGAACACATAATTAAGGCCCGTGGGCTAATAGAAACCCAAATAAAATAAAACAAAAAATAAATAAAATGGTCCAAAACTTTAATGCAGTTTTGAGGCCCTAAACGACCTCGGATGCTCGAAAAAAGCGTATTAGTCACAACTTTTTCTCTAAGTTGGAATCGTGGCACGATTCCCTTCGATTTGATATGTAAATCGACTATATTCGGGCTCCGGAACAAAGTCTTGTAGAAATAATTTCCCTTGTTTTCGTCATTCAAACTGCTCTTCAAACTGAATCACCATCCATTCTACATCAGTCTCTTCCACTTCAAAAGAACTCAACCTCGAGTTATCTTCAAAATAAAGCGCCTCATCTTCATGGAACTCGTTCAAGTCAGCAATATTGAATGTGTTGGAAATCCCCATGGACTCAGGCAGATCAATAACATAAGCATTGTCATTGATTCGTTTCAGCACTTTGAATGGTCCATATTTCTTCTGCTTCAGCTTGCTGTACGAACCAGCAGGAACTCTTTCTTTCCTCAGGAACACCATCATAGAGTCCCCCTCTGGGAACACTTTCACTGGTCTATGCTTGTCAACTGTAGCCTTGTACTGGGCATTGGTCTGCTTCAACTTTTGCTTAACTTCATCCCTTACCGCCATCACATCCTCAGCCATATTTTCAGCAACAGCACTTGCACCATAACCTTTTGGCAACCTCACCAGATCCACCACATGGTTTGGCACGGCTATGTAAACAATTGAGAATGGAGACCTCTTGGTAGCGCTATGAACTGCACTGTTATACGCAAATTCAACTTGTGGCAGCGCATAGTCCCATTGCTTAGGTTTTTCCCCGCAAATGCTACGTATCATATTTCCCAGTGTTCTATTTGTAACCTCAGTTTGACCATGGGTTTGGGGATGGGCAGTATTACTTCTGTTCAGAGCAGTTCCAAACATACCCCATAAAGTAATCCAAAAATGACTCAAAAATTTAGTGTCACGGTCAGAAGTTATGGATTTTGGCACCCCATGCAATCAAACCACCTCCCTAAAAAATAGTTTGGCTATATTGGAAGCATCGGCTGTTTTCTTGCAAGCGATAAAATGCGCCATCTTGGAGAACTTGTCAACTACCACGAAAACTGAGTCCAGTCCTCTTTGCGTACAGGGTAATTCGAGCACAAAGTCCATAGCAATATCCTGCCATATGTCGTTAGGGACAGGTAAAGGCATATGTAAACTAGTATTTTGAACCTGACCTTGGAGACTTGACAAGTATAGCACTTCTTCACTACGGTCCCTACATCATGTTTCAACTAAGGCCAATAGTACCGCTCTTCTAAACTGGCAATGGTCTTGTGTCGGCCCAGATGGCCGCTCATTCCCCCACCATGTAAATCTCGAATCAACTTTTCTTGCAGGGAAGAATTGGGAATGCACAACTGGTTACCCTTGAAAAGATACCTCGCATTGATAAAAAAATCTGTTATTGGTTCGTGGTTGGCACATTTTGCCCAAATTTCTTTAAAATCGTTGTCAACTTCATACAGATCCTTCAAACATTCGAACCCCACAATTTCTTGGGAGAGAGTCACCAATAAGGAAGCTCTCCGACTTAGAGCATCAGCGACATGGTTCAAAGCACCAAATTTATGTTTAATCACAAACGAGAATTTCTGCAAAAACACTACCCACCTGGCATGCATCTTATTAATATGTTTCTGGCTATTAATGAACTTCAAGGCCTGGTGATCTGTGAACAATACAAATTCTCTCTGAATAAGATAGTGTTCCCATTGCTTCAATGCCCTAACAACTGCATAAAATTCTTGGTTGTACATACTCCATTTCTGGTAGGCTTCACTCAACTTTTCAGAAAAAAAAAGCTACAAGTCTTCCTTCTAGGGAAAGCACAGCACCCACTCCCACTCCACTAGCATCACATTCAACCTCAAATACTCTCTCAAAGTTCGGGAGAGCTAGGACCGGAGCAATGCAAAGTTTCACTTTAATAGTAGCGAAGCTTGTTTCCTGCTTGTCGCCCCAGTTGAACTTGCCACGCTTCAAGCACTTTGTGATTGGGGCGATAATGGTGTTGAAATTCCTTACAAAACGCCGGTAAAAAGTAGCCAATCCATGGAAACTCCAGACCTCAGTCACAGACTTAGGGGTCGGCCACTCGCGAATGGCTCTAACTTTCTCCTTATCCACCTGTAAACCGTTCTCACCAACCACAAAACCCAAGAACAGCAATTTATTTGCATAAAACGTACATTTTTTTAGATTCACATACAGCTTATTTTCATTCAACACATCTAAAATTTGTCTTAGTTGCACTAGATGCTCCTCTTTGGTCTTACTGTAGATTAAAATGTCATCGAAATAGACCACCACAAAAAAACCAATAAATGGACGAAGAAACTGAGTCATAATCTCATAAAGGTGCTTGGCGCGTTTGTCAACCCGAAAAGCATCACCAACCACTCAAATAACCCATCCTTGCTTTTGAACGCCGTCTTCCATTCATCATCCAGTTAGATTCAAATCTGGTGGTACCCGCTGCGCAAATCTATTTTTGTGAACACTTTAGAACCCTCGAGTTCATCTAACCTATCTTCCAAGCATGGTATAGGAAATCTGTACTTAACTGTAATCTTGTTGATGGCTCGGCTATCCATGCACATACGCCAAGCATTGCCTTTTTTTACAACTAAAAAGACGAGAACCACACAAGGACTCATACTTTCTCTAATGAACCCCTTCTTCAACAAATCTTGAATCTGCTCTCGTAAAATCTCATTCTCCTTTGCACTCATACGGTAATGAGGCAGATTTGGTAGACTAGCGCCAGACACCAAGTCAATTCGGTGCTGTATATCTCTCATAGGCGGTAGTTCATTAGGCAGTTCGTCAGCAATAAGTGCTTGATAATCTTTCAGCATCCGCTGCACTTCTAGAGGCATTATAGATTCCTTCTGTGCCATCAATAGTCCTTTCAATAATACCGAAAAGAAAGAATTAGCTTCCGTTATGGCCTCGTTAATCTCCCACTCACTGCTAGTCAAGGTAAGGAAACTAGAACTTCCTCCTATAGGTGTACTCAGTTGGCTTGATGGTGTAACAGGAGCCATAGCAATTTTATGTTTATTCCAGTTAAATAACACAACATTGTCTCGCCCTTTAAAGGTCGTGTCCAAATCAAACTGCCAAGGACGGCCCAACAAGATATGGCACGCGTCCATGTCAATCACAACACACACCACTTCATCATTATAATGCTTACCAATGGAGAGAAGCACCCTACAAGTTTCAGCAATACGAACTGAAGGGCATTTTTTCACCCATCCTAATGAATAAGGGGTTTCATGTGGCGCAGTTGGTAGTTGTAGAAGCTCGACCACCTTCTTTGACACAAAATTTTCACAACTACCATTGTCGACAATTACACTGCACACCCTATTTTTAATCGAACAAAGAGAACAGAAAATGCTTCGCGGCTGTCCCTCCTCTTTCGGAGCAAGGAGGACTCGCTATAAAACTAAAGTCACTCTTTCCAAGCCCTCTTCAATGGCAAACTCGGCCCCTGCATAGTCGTTGTCAGCTGCTTCTTCCTCTTCCTTGTCCTCCTCTGAACCATTAGCCTCTACTAGATTGACCTGTCTTCGCTCAGGGCCAACATTAAAACGGTGCCCAAGTTTGCCACACCTATAACAAATATCTGTTGTAGGCTTGGCGTACGGATTTGGTCTTTCGGGTTGGTTGCGATACTGCCCTCTATTAGTGCCTTTACTATTTCCGTCACTCAATCCTCTAGCAGAAAAAATTCGAAGGCCTTCAAGAAGCACCCCATTGCTTTGCTGCCCAGTTTTCCCTTTGTCTGCAGGACGTGCAGCAACTGTTTCACAAGTTTCCCCTACACTTCTTCTAAAAGGAAATTGACGCTTCTCCTTTTCCATTAACTCGGCCTTCATTGCCATGTTAATCGCCTTTTGCAAGGTCCACATGTTCTGCAATTCGATATTGTCTTGAATGGACGTTTTCAACCCATTCACATACCGTGCAACCTTCTGGTTCTCAGTTTCACGTGATTGGTTGTGCTCTGCCAATCACATAAATTCATCCGTATAATCAGCCACTGTTCGATTGCCTTGAGCGTAGCTTATGAACATGCGATACAAAATTTGTTCATAATCTGCGAGTAAGAAACTCTCCATCATAACCTCTTTCATTCATCGCCACATCTGAATTCGGTGTTTTCCTTTCCTCTTACGAGTGTTCTGCAGTTGGTCCCACCAAACAGCCGCGGTACTCTTTAGACGGAAGGCAGTCATCTTTACCATCTTAGACTCTGGAATCTCCATAATATCAAAGAAACGCTCTACTTCCACCAACCAATCCAAGAAATCCTCACCCTTCAAATTACCCGCGAAGTTCGAAATGTCAACTTTAATTCAAAAATCATCATAATTGTGGCAGTGATTATGGGTGTTCTGCCGATTTCGGGGTGGTTCTGCCAACTCTTCCTCAGACTCAGATTCACTCTCTTGCTTTTGACATTGTCTGGGATTTCCCTCAATCACCTCCCTTCGATTATTACTTCTGTTATTATTGCCTCCAACTTGCCTCAACAACAGTTCATTAATCTCACCAAGCTGCTCAGTCAGTGTGTCAATACGACCGTTTTGAGCGTCCAAATCCACTCTAGTAATTGGAGCAGCAGCTTCATGATCACCCATGGGTTGAACCAACGATATCGAAGAGGGAAAGCCTGCTCTGATACCACTTGATGCAGCACAAGAGACCAAGGTTTACAGGCGTAAACCTAATATAACAAGAATTCTGGAATCCATTAGGGAATTTTGAGCGAAAACTCAAAGTTATTCAATAATTGTCCAAAAAGTCCCCACATCAACTTAGGAAGAACCTTAAATACGTTTTTAAGAAACCCTAGGGCTAAACGAACACATAATTAGGCCCGTGGGCTAAAAAAAACCCAAATAAAATAAAACAAAAAATAAATAAAATGGTCCAAAACTTAAAACGCAGTTTTGAGGCCCTAAACGACCTTGGATGCCCAAAAAAAGCCTCTTAGTCACGGCATTGGCTATGAATGGGAATTGTGGCGTGATTCCCTTCGATTTGATATGTAAATCGACTATATTCGGGCTCCGGAGCAAAGTCTAGTAGAAATAATTTCCCTCGTTTTCGTCATTCAAGCTGCTTTTCAAATTGAATTGCCATCCGTTTTACATCATACGCTCGCAAAATCGCCGACACTTGGCACTAGTTGACACATGTCCTGAGAACCATTTTCTGTGTTGAAACAGATTTGGCACACCCAGTGGGACAAAATTACTTCGAGTTAGTTAAAGCTGCGTGTTCATGGCTAAAACTCGAAAAGCTTTTTCTCTTAGAATCATCGAAGACATTATTGAGCAAGGTTTAACTTTAGAAAGAGTTGCACAAATAGTTCATCAGCAGCCACATGACTTACTTTTTATTGAGGAAGTCGAGGTTGGAACGGAGCATATCCCATTTGCGGTGGAAACACAGATGGTATTAGGCTAAAGCATGGTAGGAGAATTATTTTACAAGACCATAGAAGGTTCTTGCCACGCCACCACCAATATCAAAAACAAGTGACCGCATTTAATAACAAGTAGGAATTTGCTGTTGCTCCTAAACCTTTAAGTGGAGAAGAGGTCTTAGCTAAAGTGTCTGGTATCAATTGCATGCTTAGAAAGCAACCGATAAAGAGCAGCTTAAGTGGTGAAACTCATGTTCCATGTTGGAAGAAAAGGTTCATATTCTTTGACCTTGAATATTGGAAGTCTCTTCACATTCAGCATTCTCTAGATGTTATGCATATTGAAAAGAAAGTGTGCAAGAGTATTATTAGAATCTAACAAAACCATTCCAGGGAAGACAAAAGATGGGGTTCCTGCTCGTCTAGATCTTATGGAAATGGGTTCCGACTTGACTTGGCACCTAAAGTTGGGCAAAAAAGAACCTTTCTACCTGCTGCTCCATATACACTGTCTAGGGGTGAGAAACAAGCATTATGCAGTACTTTGATGGGTATAAAGGCTACCCAAGCATGTGAGATATGCGATTACTAGGTTATGTTTCTTCTTTAATGCCCTATGTAGTAGAGTGATTAATGTATCAAAGTTAGATAAAATCCAAAACCATATCTTGTAACGACATTGTGTTTGCTGAAGAGGATATTTCCACCTTCATTCTTCAATATAATGATTCACTTAACTGTGCACCTTATTAGAGAGGTGCGATTGTGTGGACCAGTTTATTATAGATGGATGTATCCATTTAAAAGAGGCATGAAAGTGCTAAAGGGTTTTGTAAGGAACCGTAACCGTCTAGAGGGCAGCATTGCTGCGAATTATATAAGAGAGGAAGCTGTAGAATTTTCTCCGAGTATTTATTTGATGTAAACTCAATTGGAATTCCGCCTTCTCAAATGGGTCAAACAAACCAAGGCAAAGGTATCTCAAATGCTAAGATACATTCAGTCCATCGCGAGGACTGCGAGCAAGCACACCATTGTGTATTAGAGAATGCTACTGATTGCAGATTATAGCAAAACTTTGTAAATAAATGTAAAAAAATTCTTGGTTAATTTGTATGAAATCTGTTTGCAGATTACATAAGGCTTCCTTGAGTGCCTTTTATTCAATTAAAAAGAAGAGTGAAAAGTGGCTGCTAGATGAGCATAACCGCCAGTTTATCTATTACAAGGTTTTCTACTATTAATTACCCTTACAAGGTACTTAACCTTTGTAAAAATTTAGTGTTGTTATATATTTGACAAGTGTTAATTAGCCTTTAATAATTAATATAGCTGGCAAATGATATCAAGAGTGGATCGAATGACATAACACCCTCATTGAGATGACTAGCTCAAAGGCTACCTATGAGTGTGCTTAAATATAAGAGTTATGAGATTGGGGGGTGCCATTATCACACAAAGGCATGCGACAATGTACGATTTGCCAAAACAATGGGTGAGCTTGGTGGCAAATACAATGCAAGTGGCGAGTTAGAAGGATAAAAATCCAGTTTATGCAGATATGACTTTCTGTGGGGTTATCCAAGATACTTGGAAGCTTGATTATCACGATTTTCAGGTGCCAATGTTCAAGTGCGAATGGGTGCATTAAAACAAGGGTATAAAAACAGATAAGTTAGGGTTCCTATTGGTAAATTTTAATATAATAGGTCATAAGAGAGATGTATTTGCTTTGGTTGCCCAAGTGAAGCAAGTGTTTTATGTAGAGGACCCACTCGACTCTAGTTGGTTAGTAGTACTTGCAACCCCAACAACATGAGGATGACTTAGGAGACACCGATGTTGACCTTCCATGCTTTACTGAAGGACTACCATCTGTTGAGGAATTTGATGATATACTTAGTGATGGTGATACAACTTACAAGAGAAATAATTGTGAAGGCATATGGATTGATCACTCAAGAAAAAAGAATGCATAATTGATGCATTAATTAGTTAAGAAATTTTATTGTAAGAATTAATTTACTTTCTCCCAATAAAGATTATACTAAATTATAATGTAATTTATTTTTGTATAATCCATGCTTTCATTTATTGCCTTTTAATATTCCATTTAATTTTACCCTTACATATATGTATTTTACCCTTATATATTCAATTTAATTTCACTTTACTAGTTAGTCTTGGTAGTACTATTATTAGTCCACTATGCATTGCTTGCTAATGTGGAGTTTTCTTTCTATTTCAATTAGATCCTACAAATTTCAGGCTTTCTTAGGAGACTTCTTTTGTAAGAGACCACACAAGATTCTATTTTGTAAGATTGGTGTCACTAACTTCTCCCTGTTCCAATTTCTTTCATAGTTTTATAAGAAAAAAAAAATAGTTAATCAAATTGCAATCTTATTTCTTTTAAACATCTGGTGCTGCTTAAGCTTCAAGTATTTATAACAATCATTATTTAAAAGAGTAGCTGGATGAACCTCAACTAATTCCCCACTAGAACTAGTCTTGGCAGAGTCTTTACTTCTGAGACCAATTATCTGCCAGAAAATATATATAGATCAATCTTTTAAACATCTGGTGCTGCTTAAGCTTCAAGTATTTATTACAATCATTATTTAACAGAGTAGCTGGATGAACCTCAACTAATTCCCCACTAGAACTAGTCTTGGCAGAGTCTTTACTTCTGAGACCAATTATCTACCAGAAAATATATATAGATCAGGTACTGCAAGTCTAAATATATATTATTTATTGAGAATGTGTAGAGGAACATCTAGGATGAAAACGGTGCATTTGGGACATATTCGCATAATAAAAATGATTTATTATTGTCATCTAGAAAGAGCTTATACTGTTTATGGTCTGATCTAATGGTGCTGCTTAATTTATTAATTTGGATATATCATATCACATCCATATTACTGGCTTGTTTATTACTTTTACTATAATTTGGCTTCCCTCTCAAGTAACCATTCTTATTGCTTGCTTCACTTATTTCTTGCATTGTTAAGAATTAATAAGATGCTTGCATTGTTTTATTCTTAGTAAAGCCATGTTGTAAGCATAATATGACTTTGTATCTTTAGTTTCTACAATTGTACTGATCAAGTAATGGCAANTCAATATAGTAGATTATATGTTAAATAAACTTATAGTAAAGTTTCAATCAAAATTTCCGTATTTTAATAGCAATTTCCATCATTTCTGTCAAAACCCTAGCGAAATCGAAATTTTCTCGAAATTTCCATCGAAAANGAAATTTTCTCGAAATTTCCGTCGAAATTTCCATCGAAAATTTCCACAAAACCGAAATTTAACTCCTTGCACTCAGGGAATTACAAAGATGCACAATATAATTCTGAAGAAAGCTATAAGCCTAAAAATTCAAGAGCATCATAATTCACATGGTGTATCAAAAGGCTCGTAAGAATCTAACTTCATACATAGGGGTTTTCGCAAGGACCACAATCTCTATTATTGAAAAGTCCTGGCCGAAGGTGTCAAATGACTTAAAGACTAAAATCTGGGAGAATGTTGAGGTATTTCATATTTATTTGACTAATTGTAACCTTTAATTTGCTGCATTTTTTAACCTTCTCTTACACAACATTTGTAATGAATGTTTTGTGCTTATGAATAACATATAGACTGGCTTTGATCTTCGCCCTACAAGCTGGTAGCTGGTGCTGTCCTCTGTTGGCAGCAAGTGGAGAACATTTAAGACTAATCTTACAAACAAATGGTATCACCATTCAAGAATGATCCAGAGGTTTTGAAATCAATTCCCAAGCAGTATGAGGACTGCATTGAGTTGAAACATTGGTAGGTGTTTGTAAAGGACCGAATATCTGCAAAGTTTATGGTAAGATTGTTGATTTCAAGCGTTTAGTTTGAAGCGTTGAACTGTGCGTACAGGTCTATTACCGCATTTTTTAAAGGGCCTAACTATTTTGGTTCCTTTTACTTATTGCATACACTACATAAGGCACAAAGCAAGAGAACTATAAAAAGCAAGTATCACCACAAATTATCGCGAAAAGGATATATTGGCTTGGAAGAGGAATTGGTAAGATTTTGCTGCCCCTATGTATGAATGAGATTTTGAAATAGTATATATATTCCATATTTAATATTTAAGATTGGGATTTGAATGTTTGATGAACTTGGGATTTCAGTTTTTGTCTTTATACCAATATTTTACTCATAAAGATCCAATTTTCTATCTCTACTTCCAAAATCAACAATTTATATTAAAATTATTGCAATCAGAATAAAAGGTACACAATGCCTAAAAGAAACCTCTGCCAACCATATATAGTTACTAATTATGGATGGTATAGTGGGAGCATTTGTCATTTATGGAAAAATTGGATTGTCTGGGGCAGAAACATTAATTGTAGCACTTGGGTTGTTTGTGATTCTTGAATTGGATGCAAACAATGAGATATAATCTAGGCCTTTATGTTGTTGAAATTTTGTCAAATCGTTCACATCCTGTTAAAAGTCTTCTACTTTTGGTCTTCAAAATTAGGATGGCTCATGTGTACGAACAAGCATTTAATTACTCCTAACTTTAGTTCAATCCATTCAATCCTTAACCATTGCACCAGCTCCAAAATCGTTTCAGCTGTTCCAGTGTTCCATTTCAATTTATTAAGTCCTACATTGGGACCCTCCAATAATCCATTCTCTAAACTCTACATGACTTCCAGTGCCTACATAATTATTATCACCTTCCACTTTTTAATTTGGCATATCAGTATAGAAAATGTGGTTTTGTCTTGGTGGGCTATGTTCCTCAATTAAAATATGCTTTTTTTCAAGGAAAAAGTTTCTTTCCTATAAAATTCTAGATGAAATGTTCAGATTTCACTAAATGCTAATATTCTAGTTCTATGGTCAGATGAAATCAAATGTTTTGGAGGAGGATCTTGATCGTTCCGTTTTATGGGAGAAGGCATGTGAAGATTCTAATGGAAACTTACCTAAGGAAGTACAATCGTTGGCCAAAGTCATTGTAAGCATTATGACCTATTATTTCCTCCAATTTGATCATTGATGAGTGTTTTTATGTGTAATGCAATTTGTCATGATGACAGGACCCTCCCCGAATTCCACCCTGGAACTCGGTGTGATCCCGTGGACATCCAATATCAAGAAAAATCCTACCGAAATTTCGGCAGAACTTCCCCTGAAATTGGACAAACCTTTTCTCCATGAAGACCTGCAAAAACACTTCTAAGCATCACAGCTCCTCTACCACAACCAAAGGGTCTCCGACCCAAAATTTCAAAACCATTGATTTAACTATTCAGTTGATTATCAGAGCTACGCTACAAAATTTACTAAGAAAATAAGATTTACAAGAAAATTTTGAACACCTATTAAACTACACCAGCTAACTAGATTTTCTCGACGTCCTTGGCTCGACCGCTCGACCGCTACCACCTGGAAGAAATTAAAACAACAACAAAGGACAAATCTAATGAGATAACTCAGTGAGTGGACATAAACCAAAATAAGCATTTATAAACCTTTACTTTCAAGCTCCTTAAAATTTCGCAACCTTTCTTTGAAATCCCCCAGTTTTAAAATAACTTTCATAAAATCCATTGAAAACTCTATAAGTAAATCAATACTTTAAAATTCACTTTGAGATTTTCTAGGAAAATAAATAAAGCAATTTAAGCTGACATGCATCAAACTGAAACTGAAGTTTATATCCTTTAAAACATGATTTAATAACCAAAACGCTCACCCAACAGTTACCCACCGAACCTGCCGTACATGCGCAGGGTCCACGACCTGCCGTACGCATGTAGGACTAATAGCCTGCCGTACATGCGCAGGGCTCACAACCTGCCATACGCATGCAGGGCCAATGATCCTGCCGTACATGTGCAGAGCCAGGGTCTGTCATACACATACAGGGCCAACATACCTGCCATACGTGCATGCAGGGCCACCCCCAAAGGGCAAGGCATCCCGACACACGGCCCAAAGCCTATGTGTGTGCCGTGATGGGTCCCAAAGACCTATATAATCTGATAACCTGAAGGGTACTGCAAAGGGTGGTTTAAAAATCCTTTTCCCATAAATCTCCTTTTTTGCCTATAAAACATATAACCTTTTCAAAATTGGGAAGTCATTAAACCAACAACTATAAAATTCGTTTTTCGATAACCAAACCTTTAATATTTTCCAAATGCGAGTAAACCACATGTTTATTTGAGAAATCAAAACGTTCCCAGGCACATCAAATCCGTTTTCCATACTCAAGAATCGAATAATATTTCTCCATTCATAATCTCAATTAAAACTCAAATATAAATACGAATTAAATCATAAAAATTCATAAAGAATTTATAAATAAGTTTAGGGAATGAAGTCCACTCACAGAGATAGCCTAGCTTTGGTCTCCAGCTGGATCGTCTCTAGGTTCGGGAACGTTGCCTAACAAGAGAACGACAAGACATTAGAATACTATCCCAATTAATAACTAAAAAACTAGAAAGTGTGAGTTTCTAGGCCTTTCGCTCCATAATCCTAATTTCAAACCATAAACCAACTTATTTTCCGTCTCGACTCAAAACCCATGCCACTAGCTTATTTTTACACGGTAATTTTCCCCAATAATCTCCATTCTATCTAACTTGGTCGAGTGTCGTCCGGGTGTCGTTTCGACAACCAAAAAGTGTCCAATTTCGCCCCAAACTCATCATTTCTCCGATTTCCTTCAAACCAACTATCCTAAACCTCAATAGATCATTCCTAAAGGTGAAAATCACGCCCAATTTTAATTAAATCATCGTAAACACCTTAAATTTCTAGAAATCCCGAAATGGGCATAAGCACCAACGATCAAACTTCCAATTTCCTCAATAATTTCCCAAATTTCTCGTTCCAAACTTCGATTACATGTTCTTAATGACGGAAATTACCTTAAACACCTAATAATTTGATTCGATTTCAAACACCCATGCAAAACCCGAAAATGCCCTATAATCTCCCAAATTCAATCTCTCACAATTTCTCAAAATTGAACAACCAAACAATAAGGGAAAGGAAGCCCAAAAAGAGAGGAGAAAAACCCACCTAAAATCAAGGAGATTGACACCCGAATCTGGCCAAAATTGACGAACAAGAGGCGGCGGGCTGGGTGCTTTTCCGGCATCGTTTCGCGTCGGGGGACGGCTGGCGGTCGTGGGGGAGCATCGAGGTGGCTGGCCGACGGCTGGGGAGTGATTCTCGGCCAGTCCCATCGTCTACCGTCGCCTATCGTCGCCGGAGGTGGCTGGAGCTGGAAGCTCCAGTCACGCACAGGTGAGAGAGAGATCGGGAGAGAGAGAGAGGAAAGGGCTGGAGCGTCGGGAGGTCACTGGCCGGTGACTAGCGACGTCGCCGGTGGGTCTAGGTGGTCGGAATGGCTGGGGGGGTCGCGCAGGGAAGAGAGGGAGTGGGGTATCGAGCTGGGCTGAGCTTGCTGTCGCCTGCACATGGAGAGGGGAGAGAAATAGAGAGGGAGAGGAATATTCCAGAATTTTCTGGAATATTAAATGCCATTTCCTCAAAATTATAAGTTTGCCCCTCACTTTGAACCTCCGTATTTTTCAAACCGTAACTCCAAATGACGCATGCTACGTGTCTACGAACTCGTGAAGTCGAGCTCTACGAAACTATGTCAAAGTCAACTCTGAAATTTGGGTAATTCAAAAAGTCAACTTTGGGTCTCTTCTCACGTTCCTAACTTTCTAACCGGGGCTCTAAATAACCCATGCCGCGTGTCAATGAACTCGTGAGCTCAAGACCTTCCTAACGGACCCAAGGTCAAAGCTAAAATCTTACTAGAACCAAAAGTCAACGTTGGGCCCTATTATTATGTACTTAAAAGGTACGGGTTGTTGCATATGAACTGTGGCAGGATGAATTGCAGGAGAAAAAGAAGCAGGGAGAGTTAAAACTCAAGGGTGGAGTGGACATTCTAATTATGGCCTTAGAGACTTTGGAGACCCATGGTAGGGTAAGGGAAGTGGGGGTAATGTCAATCCTAGTACATACTTTATCATTCCTAGAAAACCTAGGGAACTCGTTTTAAAGAATGAGTTGCTAGCTATATTAAAAAAGGAGCGTGACGAACTGTTGGAAAGAATTGTCAAGTTAAAGGCGCGAGACAAAGGGAATGAACCTGTTACACCTAAGATACTTCTAGGTTAAGGGCTTGTCTTTGATAAAGCAAGCTGTCAAGATGAGGGAAAGTGTAAGGATGCGGTCATTGAACTAGAAATGAAGGAGAAAAAAGACATGGTGGATTTGATTGTGGATAATGTGGATGACACAATAAAGGTAATTAATGTGTGACTCTTTGCTAATATTATGATCTTATGGAAATGGTCTGTGTTAAAAATGGGAATGGGGTTGTTATGGTTTTACTACCTTTTGAATTGCATTTTATTTATGTCTTGCTATCTTTGTTTAGGTGAAATCTTGCAAACTAGCTGTGAGCAATTGTAGCAAGTTATTGCGTACGGTTCAATCATTGATCATGCATCTGAGGTAGTGCAGGGGGTTCCTTTGGGTGAGGGCAACCTGCGGGTTGCAATTGACATTGCTATTGATGGAGCGGCTTTGCTTCCCATTCCAGTTCTGGACGAGTTAAAAATGGTTGATGATGCTATTGGAAGCCATGTCGCTTGGCCTAAGGAGCTTGCAATTGAATATAGTGAAGGGGACGGATCCACAGCCCTATATATTTGACATAACTTTGGCCCTAATTTTTTATCCATTGGATCAAGACACTATCAATGGCTCACATTAAATCTGACTTATCAAAATAGGTTTCATTAATTTGAATGAAATACACATAAAAATCAAATCTGACAACTTTTTAGTCTAGATATGCAGCTCTCATTCCCCAAAAAGAATGACATTCTTCCTTCTCTCCCTCTCCATCCCTCTTCATCATCTCTGTAACAAACCCTACACAACTTCGACTTGGAAATTCAAGTACTTTTTCCTTGTATTTTCTTCTCTTGAATTTTTTTTTTTTAGAATGGGTGTAATGGGATTTTGAGTTTTTGGCAACGGGTTTTGATTCTTTGGATTAAGGGAACTTGGGAAGTGTTTTATTGAGTGTACGGTTGCTTTTACTTTTTTATGAGTTTTTGAGTTTATACTTTTGATCTATTTTAGTTTTCCCTATCTCATCTTTTTTTTAAACTTCTATTGTCAAATAAGGTGCTTTAGGTTTCTAATGGAAGCATACATATATTGTGCTTGCAAACTCTAAAACTCTATGATTTCTTTTTTCTTTCAAATATTTGGAGCTTGCTTAATTTATATCTTGATCATTTTTAATATGCTAAATAGATAGCTGATGCAATTCTAATTGAGATTGATGAAACAAGTACTCCAAAAAAGAAATTTGAACGGCTAAAAGCACCATATACAGGGATGACCTTTGAAACAATGGAAGAAGCCAAAGACTACTGTAACGCCCCGCACCTTTCCAAAGTGGTTTTGAAAAGCTTTTTAAAAGTTTTCGGGATTTTATTTGGAAAGTAAAACGTTTTGGACGTTTCTCAAATTTTAAAGTTTGACTTTTAAAAGGGAGTAAAAGTTGACTTTTTGTTTGAGCAAGGTTTTCACGTTGACCTTGGGTTCGTTGGAAAGGTCTCGTCCTCACGAGTTCGTAGACACGTAGCACGTGTCGAACGGAGCTACGGTTTGAAAGTTACGGACGTGTGAAGAGAAGGACACATTGGTAATTTTGAAAAAGGTGTTTTTAAAAGCCCAAAAACCCAGATTTTTCACACTTTCTCTCTCCTCTCTCCCGCAACCTACTCTCTCTCGCGACACCCATTTCAGCCGTGACTTTCGCCGGCGCGTGGGGGCGCGTCCGGCGGCGGCTGAAGTCGATCCTTGGCTTCCCGTGCTCGCCGGCTCCTCCTCCTCCTTCCCATGGTGGCGGCTCGCCGTGAAATAGCTTGGAAAGTGGAGATTCGAATCGTGCACAGTCGACATCGGTGGCGATCTCGGCGATTCCGGCGACGACGCGACCTTCCTCCTGTCCAGATCTTCTCCCCTCGTCGAGCCCAACTTTTTGGTGGGTTCGATTGAACCTTTGGACCGCCGTGGACGGCGGATCGGCGTGGGTGTGCCGCCGGCTTTTCCGGCGAGTTTCGTCAGTTTCCGGCCACTTTTGGCCGTCGACCCAGGTTCGAGAATCGATCCCCTCGATCTCCTCTACGTGACTGTGTAATTTGTTTCAGCTAAGCTTGACTTTGATTTTTGGCAGGTTGACCGCCGTTGACCGTCGTGGGACCCGCCGCGTGTGGGGGTTCCAGTGACCGTTCAGTAGTCTTTTGGCCTCGGGCCAACCACCCGAGCCTGTGGGTGAGCTTCTGAACTTTTCGAGTGTTTTTCCGAGAGTCGGGCAGCCACCATGTGTGGTGGTTCCCGCTCGTTTTGTTGGTTTGTTGACTTGTTTGTGAATTTGGTGGTTGTCTGGTCTTAACAGGTGTGCTCGGCTCGGGAATTGTGTTTCCGATGCCGTTGTGCTGCCGGATTTTGAAATCCGTGGAAAGGAGCCACAAAGGGCACGAAGGGTAGTTCAGTCTTTTTGTGCGGAAAACAGTGAGTGAACTTAAGATCAAGTTAATTTCAGTTCAGTTAATTTTCTGGTCCAGTTAAGTGCTTGCCTTGTTTGCTTTGTGTGATTGGTTGTTGTTTGCTAGTTAAGAGGGGTACGGAAATTAGGATTGCAGAGCTCGAGGTGTTAAAGGTTATTTGAGGTTAAAGGCTTAAGTATGAGATTGGAGTATCAGTGGGTATCAATTGAAGATTAAGTTGGATTCTAAATAAGGATCAGTGGTTATTGTTCGAGGATTAGTGGATCCTAGTTGGAGGATCTAGTTGGATCCCAAGTAAGGATCTCGTGGATTGTTTCGAGGATATTTCAGTTTAGAGGTTAAATTGAGGATAATTGAGGTAGTACAGATTGGGACAGTGAATTGGATTAGTTAGAGGATGGATGATCAGGTTAAGGATTATGATCAGGCTAAGGACTAGGATTTATCATTTGTGGTTTGACTGTGCTTGAGGCATTCAGTTGGATTATGATTTGATTATTTTATTTCAGTTAATTTGAGGTTTACAGTAGTTTCACTCATACGAGCTCTAGTGAGCTTACCGGGTTTGTGTGTAAACCCGGTGCACCTGTGGTTGGGTGCAGGGTTGTTGTTGCAAGCTTGCAGGCTGAGGAGACGGTGGAGTGAAGATGAGGTAGTGGGACCAGTAGCAGTTTCAGAAAATTTATTTTACAGTCTTATTTTCGTGTAAAAAGTTTTATATTTGGTTTTATGTGAATTGTTTTGTAAAATTTCAGTAATTTCAGTAAATTATTTTATATTCATGGCTCACAGTTTCAGAGTTAAAAGGGGCCCACAGGAAACAGTGGTCAGTTTCAGCAGTTTAGGCACGTGCCCGAGGGTCGGGGCGTGTCAACTACTATGAAGATTACGGTTGACAAGAAGGTTTTTGGATTCGAAATCGGTCTTCTTCCAAGAGAAGAAGGGGTATAGACGAGATAACTAGTAGGCAACTTGTTTGTGCACATAATGGGGAGTATATCCCAAAGAATAAGGTGCAGGAGGCTACAGAAGAAAATGATGACAGAGAGACATGTGAGAATGACAAGGTGAACAAAGGAGGTAAAAATTGTTCAACAATTAAATGTGGGTGCAAAGCTAGTATGCGAATTAAACATGACAGATGCTTGAATAAATGGAAAATTTAAGTTCTTAAAGACTCACAATCACAAAATGATCAGCCCAGAGAAAAGAATGAAAATGAAGTCGAACAAATGTATGCCCAACGCAGCTAAGAATCTGACTGAAGCTTTCCATAAAGAAAATTTGCCGATTGCTAAAGTTACTTCAATCCTAGGTGGTGCGAATATTGGTTTTAATACCAGAGATTGTTATAACCACTTAAAGAATGTCTGACATAGAGAGTTAGATGGTGGGGATGCTCAATCAGTCCTCACTTACTTCAGAAAACAACAAGCTGCTAATCCCCAATTTTTTTATGCAATCCAGTCCGATGAAAATGGAAGGGCAGCTAATTTCTTTTGGGTGGACTATCGATCACGCATGGCATATCAGCATTTTGGGGACATAGTTACATTTATCATGACTAATAAGACTAACAAGTATGATATGCCCTTTGCTCCATTTACTGAAGTAAACCATCACTTTCAGTCAATTCAATTTGGGTTTCCCTTTTACAAGGTGAGACAGAAGTAACGTTTGTGTGGCTGTTTGAGACATGGCTTGAAGTTATGGGTGGACGCCATCCAGTTTCCATCATTACTGACCAAGACCTGGCAATGAGAGGAGCAATTGCCAAGGTTTTTCCTAACACCCGCCATCGTTTATTCATTTGGCACATCAAGAAGAAGTTTGTTAAAAAGTTGTCTCATGTGTATTTCAAGAAGTCAAAATTCAAGATTAGTGTGAAAAATTGCATCTGGTCAACCTGCAAAATAGAGGAATTTAATGAAAAGTGGAAGACCTTGATGATAGAAAACGGATTGGAAAGTAACGAATGGCTGCAACATTTATATGAAATACGTACTTCTTGGGTTCTTGTATATAATCGTGATATATTTTTTGCAGGAATGAATACTACAGGACATAGTGAGGGCATCAATTCATTTTTTGATGGATTTGTTACATCGACAACAAATCTTAGAGAGTTTGTTGTCAAATATGAGAAAGCATTGAAGAAGATTGCGGAAAAAGAAAGTGATGAAGATTTTGAATTAGAACACAATTGTCTCATTGTTAATGATGGAGAACTCATTTTGAAACATGCAGCCAAGTTGTATATCAAAAACATGTTTAACAAATTTAAGGCAAAATGGGGTCAAGTTAATAGATACAAAGTTGAAGAAATAGAATGTGACAATGAATATCAGACATACCTAGTAAAATCAAAATTTGGACAGCCTGAAGGGTTTGTGGTGAAGTTAAACTTGGAGACATCAAAAGGGCTGTGTGAGCGCAAAAATTTTGAGTTTGTGGGGATACTTTGTAGACATTTTTTCAAAGTATTTGTTCGTCTAGATATTGATGAAATACCAGACCATTTTATTCTTCTAAGATGGAGAAAAAAGGCAAATAAATTTAGGATCATGGATTCAAAATATTTTGTGAAAGGTGATGGTAAGGAAGAATCAGAAGCTTTGAGACTTAGCCACATGTGTCGCGAAGCAACTAAATTGGCTTGTATTGCAGCATCTTCAGATGAGACATACACTATTTACATAGAAGTTATGAATGAATTGTCCAAAAAATTGTCAAAAGTTCCTCATTAGCATGATCCAACCAATGCTTCCCCAACAAAAGGAGATCAATGCACTAATAGTTGTTCCTCTCAATTGTTGCTTTTGGATCCAAATATCTCCCAAACCAAGGGAAGGAAGAAGGATTCCCACAGACTACAAAGTGGTATTGAGATAGCCATGAACAAGAAAAAAAAGAAAAGTGTGCTTTATGCCAAAAATTAGGACACGACAAATGAATTTGTCCTTCAAATCCAAAAAGAAAAAAGTTTGAATTAACTACTTCATGTAAATTGAATTAATTTTGTGTTTAATTTCTTCTAATAGTAGACTTTCTTACTTAATTTTAATTGTCATTTTTAACCAATGTTTCAGTGAATGAGGAAGCACAAGAGTTGGGCCAAGATATCGAGAGTGATGATCAAGTTGAAAGTTAGGAAATGGTGCAATTTTTTTTATTTTGGAGGCTTCTTGATGCTGATGAGTTATGTTGATTTTAGTATATGGTTGCTATAGCCCTCAGATGATTTTGTATATTTTTTTGCTCGATATAATTAGAGATACATAGTGATGGCTGGATTTATTTTTTTTAATCAAGCATAGAATTCTGCAGATGGTTGCTATATACTACTTAAAACCAAACTTTTTGCCGTAGTTTGCAAATTAATCAAACATCATTTTAATTAATTGTTATCCTTTTTCTTTGATGCACTTGTAACAATTACATTGCACCAGGCATAAAATTCCGTAGTTCATTTAAGCAATTACATTTGCCATATAATTGAAGGAATTGTCACTTAAAGGCAAAAAATGAACAATTACGGCAGGCTTCTGTCAAAGAAAAAAATTCTAACCTTTGAACATCTTAAACAGTTTGCATTCACACATCTACCATGAGGGAACTGTCTCTTAATAAAGAAAAAAATTTACAATGATGGCTACGATGGCTTTTGCCATAGAAGAAAAAAAAAGTGAGCTTTGAACATCTTGCACACTTTGAATACACACATCTAGCATGAGGGAACTGTCACTTGATAAAGAAAAAACAATGTACAGGGATGGCTTTTGCTAAAGGAAAAAAACCCCATACATACACTTTTCAATCTAGCACTTTTCCTTTAGCCCTCACAACCAAGGGTTTCAACATTTTGCTTATTAATAAGTACACTGCGAATAAATTGGTCATCAACCAGGGAATTACAGCCTTGCATCCTGTTCCCACTTTTTTCTCTTCAAAATTCTTTGAAAGGCATATTGTTGTCTACATCACCTTAAATATGCCTTTGCTAGTAAGCTTCAGCTTCATTTTTCACTTCCATTCCCACTTTTAGTTCATATTCTTCAAATATTTCCTCATTGTCAATTATTTCTCTTGTTTTCTTTTGATTATCAAAATCCATTAGCCAGACCAACAACCTAATCATAAACAAATTCTTTAGTACGGTTTACAGTATAAGTATAAATATTAACTAAACATTTGCAAGCAAAAATTTCACTCTTCTTAAAATTATGAAAGTTTTCTCCTATTAGGCTCAACATCTAAGTTTCTTCAAAAGAAAAAATATGAAAGAAAAGATAGGTTCAAACCTCAGAGCTATCCCGAAATTGCATAAATGATGCAGAATATTCAAGAACAAGGATATATTCAAATTGTGCCTTAAAATTTTCCTAAACTATTAGAACCAATTCTATTAAACTATCTTCTTGCATGACAATAAAAGCAGTCAGAGGCTAAAAGCATCAATGAAGTAAATAACAAATAAAGAAAATTTGTAAATGTACCGCTGACCCCAGCATAAAGTCCAACTTTTTTATTTTTCCTTTCTATTCAATTAAGCTAATGACCCAAAAGAATGCAAGTGAGAGTAAGGAATCAGAAAAAACTAAAATTGAAGTTCTGTAATCTGATTTCTCATTAAAATTTAGAGAACTATTGTCTTTTGAAAAAGAGAATGTTCAACAGATGCCTAATACTTGTAACAATATTCAAATTAAAATGATTAAATTTATGATTTATCTGATTAGAAATTGTAAGTTTGAGATAACTATTCATAAAGACAACAATCATCTCCCAAAAAAAAAGAACAGCGACACATCAATAACAATGAGATAACTCTTCATAAAGACAACAATCATGTCCTAAAAAAAAGAACAGCGACACATCAATAACAATATCAACCCAGATAGGTGAACTACCTGGTTTGCCGAGATACAAGAGAGAAGAAAGAGACTTGATACGTCGCCGTTCGAAGTTGTATTAGTTTGTTACAGCTCGAATTCACTGGGCACTCATTGATAAAGATTCATGTTTCTGGGTTGAGATTACAGAGGATGGAAAGGAATGGAGAGGGAAAGAAGAGGAATGGAGAGAAAGGGAGAACATTGTTTAACTTTTTTGGGAATTGAAGTTGCATGTTAGACTTTAGATAAAGTTGTCAGATTTGATTTTTTATTTGTATTTTATTTAAATTAATGAAATATATTTTGATAAGTCAGATTTAATGTGAGCCATTGATAGTGTCTTGATTTAATGGAAATTAGGGCCAAAGTTATGTCCAATATATAGGGCTGTGGATTCGTCCCCTATAGTGAAAAGGCAAATATAAAACTTGCATAGTGCATGCCTTAATTATGTTTCTTTATTTTTCTTTCATGGAGCTTGGCGACTTTTATCCATGGCAGAGTTCAAAGAAACAAGTGCGTGCCATGGTGAAAGAATTATTCAAGAAGGATGATCTTCTTAAGCGTTATCCTTCAACATGCAAGATGTTGTATCTTTATGCCCAGGATGCTATGTATGAGAGTGGAAAAGGGATCACATATGAGATAAAGCAAGAAGTCTTTGGAGAAGTCCGAAGACTATTGATCTTGAAAAAGGATATAACTTCCTTCATGGAGATGCAAGAACACTCTGCAACATGCATAGTGGTGTATATGAGGTATTTTATCTATTTAAGTAAAAAACATGGCATTTTTTGTCCTACTGATCTAGTCTGATACAAGTTATTTTAAAAATATTATTAGGCGTTTATATGCTAAGCTGTTCACATTTAAGATGGATGATATGGTTGGTTTTGGTAGATCCATCGCGTATTTCAATTGGAGTAACAAACTCAGAACGATGATCAACCTACCTGGCAGCTCGCTTTCAATAAGGAAAGAGTGATCTTGTTTTCTTAGTGCCTTACAATTCTGGCAAGAATATTTAGATAAACAACTGATTGTCTTGAGACATTTTGATTGCATGCTAATTATAGTGCTACCTTTGATAGGTCGCACTAGATCTTGACAATAATTAGTGAAAAGGAAGACATGGTTTATGTCATGGACCCTCTTGTAAAACTGACCTTTGACCAGGGATGAATGAACATTGTCAACACGTGAGTTGATGCTTCCTTATATATATAACGAATAATTTGTTGGGGGTTTAACTTTTTGTGGTGTTTTGTTGAATAAGTGCGATTCGACAATTCAATGGAGTTGGGGTAGGCGATCTCGAAAAACAATACAGTGGAATCAATTGGTAGTATGTATTCCTAATACTTCATTAATGAAGATTCTAAGTCAGTTTTGTCATTCCTATTTAACATATATGAACCCTAATTGATCTATATATATGCCACTATTTTTTAATTGTGTTTAGTGTCTTAAACAACCTAGAAGGGTTGAATGTGGCTACTACATTATGAGGTATATTAAAGAGATTGTTGAGGATACAAATCTTGAGTTTGAGAGAACAGTAAGAATTTAAATGACCTTGATAGTGTAACTTGGACCTTCTAATTGTTTTGAACTCTGGATTTTATATTTCTAGATGGTCTGAATCATTTTTTAATCATGCCTGAAAGTGGTACTGAAAGCAAAGAAAACTAAATTCTTTTTTCTGTCTATGCCTGAAAATGGGTCCATTTCTGTCCTCGGGTTCCTTTTTTCGTTTTTCTTTGATAATAAATTGAAGAGAACTTTGATTGCTTGAGAGCTAGTATGTAACACCCCGCACTTTCCAAAGTGGTTTTCAAAAGCTTTTTAAAGATTTTCGGGATTTTATTTGGAAAGTAAAGTGTTTTGGCGTTTTCCTAATTTTTAAGTTTGACTTTTAAAGTTGGGCAAAAAGTTGATTTTTCGTTCGGGAGGACTTTTCGCATTGACTTTGGGTTCGTTGGAAAGGTCTCGTCCTCACGAGTTCGTAGACACATAGCAAGCGTCGAACGGAGCTACGGTTTGAAAGTTACGGACGTGTGAAGTTAGGGGCAAGTTTGTAATTTTGAAAAGTTGGTTTTTAAAAAGGGCACAGAACCCCAGAACACCCCTCAGATTTTTCTCTCTCCTCTCTCTCTCTCGCGACACTCACTCCCAGCCGCGCCTTTCGCCGGCGGGTGGGGGCGCGTTTGGCGGCGGGCCAGCCTGGTTTTTGGCTCCCCGTGCTCGCGCCGCCTTCCTCTTCCTTCCCATGGTGGCGCCTCCTCTCGAAACAGCCCGGAAAGAGAGAATTCGAGCGTGTACAATCGGCGTCACGGCGGCAATCTCGGCGATTCCGGCGACAACGTGACCTCCCACCTGCCCAGGTCTCTTCCTCTCGTAGAGCCCAGCGTGTTGGTGGGTTCGATTGACCTGTTGGACCGTCGTGGGCGGCAGATTAGAGTTAGGGAGGCCGGCGGCTTTCCGGCCAGTTTTCCTCCTTTTCCGGCCACTTTTGGCCGTCGACCCAGGTTCGAGAATCGATCCCCTCGATCTCCTCTAAGTACCTGTGTAGTTTGTTTTAGCTAAACGTGACTTTCGTTTTTGGCAGTTGACCGCCCATTGACCGTCGTGAGACTCGTTGCGTGTGACGGTTCCAGCGACCGTTTTCTTGGTTTTTGGCCTCGGGCCAACCACCGAGCTTGTGGGTGAGTTTGGGTGAGCTCCTTGACCTTCTGTGTGTTTTCCGAGGGTTGGGTAGCCACCGTGCGTGGTGGTTCCCGCCCGTTTCTGTGTTTTGTTGGCTTGGTTGTGAAATTTGCTTGTTTTGGTTGGTTTGTTTGGTCTTAGCAGGTACACTCGGCACGGGAAATTGTATTTCCGATGTTGTTGTGCTGCTGGATTTTGGAATCCGTGCAAAGGAGCCACAAAGGGCACGAAGGGTAGCTCAGTCTTCTCGCGTGGTTAACTGTGAGTGAACCTAAGTTCAACTAATTTCCAGGTCAGTTGCTTGTTTGATTGTTGTGCTTGTTTGACTTACTGCTGTTTGCTAGTTAAGAGGTTACGGAACTAGGATTGGGGATCTCGAGGATTTAGGGATTAAGGAAGAGATCGGAGTATCAGTTGTTTTAAGGGAGGATTTAATGGATTCTAAAGGTTGATTGAGGATTCTAAGTTATGGAAGGATCTAGTTGGATCCCAAGTAAGGATCTGGTGGATTGTTCGAGGTGATTTTTTAGTTAGAGGTTAAATTGAGGATATTTAGAGATTAAGGATCACAAAGTATTTGATTGGTTTAGAGGATTTGATGATCAGGTTAAGGTTTATGATTTGTGATTTGTGGTTTGACTGTGCTTGAGGCATTAAGATGGATTGTGAATTGATTATTTTACTGAATTATTAATTTGAGGTTTATAGTAGTTCACTCATACGAGCTCTAGTGAGCTTACCGGGTTTGTGTGTAAACCCGGTGCACCTGTGGTTGGGTGCAGGGTTTGGTTTTGTAGGTTGAGCAAGCTGAGGAGGCAGTCGAGAGAAGACGAGGCAGTGGGACTAGCAGTGTTTTCAGAAAGTTATTTTACACCTTGCTTTTATGTAAAAGGTTTACGGCATGGTTTTTATAATTGTGCTTTTGTAACTTACAGTTGTTTTCAATAAATTATTTTATATTCATGGCTCACAGCTTCGAAAAAAAAGGGCCTACAGCTTCAGGAAATAGTTTCAGTTTTCAGGTTCAGTTGGTGTTCACGTGCCCGAGGGTCGGGGCGTGACAAACTGACAAGACCCTCCCCGAATTCCACCCTTGAACTCGGGGTGATCCTGCGGGAATCCAATGTCAAGGAAAATCCTATCGAAAATTCGGCAGAACCTCTCCTGAAATTGGACTAACCCTTACTTAGAAACCTGTAAAATACACTTCTAAACCAGCTCCTCTACCACAAGCAAGGGTCTCCGACCCAAAATCATAACCAAAGGGAAGCTAAGGTAATATTTTTTGCTAATAAAGTGTCATATACACCGTTGTAGTTCAACCACCTTAATTAGCATAACTAGTTAAGAAAAAAAACAGAAAATTTACAAGTTCCAAAATGTACGGGATCCTCGACATATCTCCTGCTCGACTGCACCACCGCAGTTACCTGGGGAAATTTTAAAACAAAACAACACGAGGTAAAAGTGAGACAACCCAGTGAGTGGACAAAAATAAAATAACTTTTACCATTAACTGAAAAAAAATTTGATACAAGAACCTCACAAACTTTCCATGAAAACCCCCAGTTTTTGAAATGGATTTAAGAATTTTCTTTAACAAATCATTTACCATAACTGTAATAACACTTTGCGATTTCTCATTTTAAAAGAACGAAAATTGCATCATGCAAAACCCCAAGATTTTCCCCGCATAAACAAAATCTTAAAATTTAAAACGAATATTTCACTCGCTCCCAACTTCCCCGTATAGCCTGCCGTACATGCGCAGGGCCCATAGCCTGCCATACGCATGCAGGGCGATATCCTTCCGTACATGTGGGCGACCTCCGTCATTAGGAACATATAATCGAAGTTTAGAACAAGAAATTTGGGAAATTATTGAGGAAATTGGAAGTTTGATCGTTGGTGCTCATGCTCATTTCGGGATTTCTAGAAATCCAAGGTGTTTATGGCGATTTAATTGGAATTGGGCATAATTTCCACCTTTAGGAACGATCTATTGAGGTTTAGAATAGTTAATTTGAAGAAAATTGGAGAAATGGTGATTTTGAGGTGAAGTTAGACACTTTTTGGTTGTCGAAATGACCTCCGGCCGACCCTCGGTCGAGTTCTGTAGCAATGAAGGTTATTGGAAGTTAGTTAAGGGAAGTTTGACAGTTGGTGAAGTTGTTCAGTGAGAAATTTAATTCAACTTTATCTTTGTGGTTAGTGATAGGACCGCCTCGGAGTTTAACCCAAGATGACCTTATGAGGACTCCATGTCTCAAGATATGGGCCTCGATCCTACCGAAATTTGGTAGTATCTACTTTGTAAAATGCCTTACCTAAAAACAAGATATGCCTTTGTTTTGGGAATAACTTCCCCTCCAAAGTCAATGGTCAATATCTCTGGGCCACGTGGAGTCTTGCATCCGAGTTCAGCCTCACCACCCCAGTCAACTGTTAGTCCAGACGACTGTTCCATATCAAATCCTATTGCTCGATCTAATCCGAATGAAGTGTACCTGAGATGTTCGGGCGGGCAGAGGCCAGCAAGTATCAATGTTCGAATCGGATCCTCAGTTCGGATCTGAACGTAATGTCGCCGAGCACTTTCCGTCAAGCATTGCTCTTGTGACCATCCTATCATCCTCCTTATGTTCGGATCGGAAGCCAGTGTCCCTTTTGAGCTGAGCATTGACAGAGAGAACCAACAGCTACTTGGATTCGCCGCGAATCCAAGCCTTGCTTGGAGCGGATCGACCCTCCTTGACTCATCCTCTTTCGAGCCGAGCACGCCTACGGGTGCAGTTATTGGGCTTGACACCCCAAAGGTACCTTTATGCTTTACATTTATGGCTTATTCGCTTTGGCTTACCCCCATTTAATGCCTGTGACTTCCAGCCATTTGGTGGTCACTTCCTCTGCATTAAGTAAGGAGTCTGTCAATTACTTAATATGCCATAAACTCAGCATTAAATACCAACAATGCACAATGATTACCCCTACATGTTGGAGTCGTATTACTACTCCATGCATTATTAGTCTCATAGTTACATAAGGAAAAGGTTGCAGCTTTAAGTGAAGGATTAGGAATTCTATTTGGTTTATATCTGGAGGCCTATAAGGACTGGTGTTATGGTTTACTTAGGCTAAAGGGATTCCTTATTTCTATAGGAGAGTGAACTGGAGTTTTAGACTTGTAAGGCATTCCTACAAAGTCCAATAATGGGACAAACTCTGTAGGACAGATACTATAAAGCCTTGATCCCCTTGCACATAGAACACACGTAAAAAACTACTCCCCATCTGGTGGTAAGTGTTTAAGGTCTGCAAGTGCAAGGAAGATCATTGGTTTAAGCATTGGTGATGGATTTGAGTATAGTGAATACTGGTATGTGTGTTTTACGTTTACAAGCTTAATTAATTACTACATGTGGTATCAGAGCCTTAGCTTGTATGCTTAAGACCTAAATAAAGAATTTTCAGTCTAATAATTTATACATAATCTAGTAAAAGGAAATACTTTAAACATAACTAATTGCATGTTTTGTGGCTTCTCGAATTCACATGCTAAAATTTCTATTCACCTGCTAAAATCATGTACCGTAGTTGGTTAATTTTTTTTAGATTATGACTATTATTTTCTGTTATTGATATTCTTGCTGCATATGTGATAAACTCTAAAAGGGCATATATGCTTAACCAATTAATATATGGTTATATATGTATATTTTTAATTAACGTTTATATTTTTTGTATATATAATTTTGGAATTCT
>QANT01006559.1:0-15105 GCA_003254885.1 Purshia tridentata
ACGGAATAATTAGGAATGGAATACAATTCACATTCTCATTATAACATTCCGGTCAAACAAACGAGGCCTTAGTGTTTTTTGAGATCAACCTACTGTTTTCTGCCAAATAGGTTGAGAAATGCTACATCCACCTTTTCCATTTACTTTTTTTATTGACCCTCTCTTTTATTATTCTTATTCTACATTGTAAATTCAAGATCAAAAATCAT
This sequence comes from Purshia tridentata, assembly GCA_003254885.1. Classification (NCBI taxonomy): domain Eukaryota; kingdom Viridiplantae; phylum Streptophyta; class Magnoliopsida; order Rosales; family Rosaceae; genus Purshia; species Purshia tridentata. The sequence goes on from QANT01006559.1 coordinate 210, forward strand.
TCATATTTTAGATAATTATTTGAAAATTATTTCTGTAAAAAATCAACTAAATTAAAAATCATTTTTGCAAAAAATCAACTAAATCAGAAATCATTGGATCATGTAATCGTTATAAATAAACTAACGATGAATCAAATTATTATCAAAATCATCTGTTTGTTTGATCACAAATACATAACTAAACGATTTTCGATTTGATTGATTTTTGTAGACATGATCTGTAGACATGATCTTCATAGTTAGATCTAACAAATAAACAGTTCCGATTATGAATTCACGATGCATAATGAGAACAATAAGGAAGAAGATTGGTAGAAAATATGAATTTGGAGAAGGTGTATAACATTCTCCAAACAAGTTTATGCGGATTTGACTGCTCAACTTTTAATTCTATCAAAAAATCCAATGTAAATAAAATTCAGACCACTTCTTCCCTTCCAAAAATCTTTAGTGGAATTGGTAGAAGAAGGGGGAGAAAAAAAAAAAGGAGAGAAAAAATAAGAAGGAAGAAGGAAGAAGAAGAATGGGCAGGATTAGTTGGTGTGGGCATAAGTGGAAAGACTCATTTGCTCTAAAAAAAGGCACGCGCTTTGCACATGTTGAATTTTAACGATATCTAAATAAAAAATAGCAGAAAGGAACCAACTTAGATAACAACTTTAAGAAAATAGACCAACTTGGGATGAAAATTAATTCGTAGACTAACTTAAGAAATCGACTAAAAATAAGGCAAAGTTAACATACTCTCATTTGGTTTTTCTGTTCTGTTTTTTTTTTTCCCCCCTTTATTTCTTTGAACTACAAACTTCACTATGGAGGAATCCATCTAGGATTCTCTAATTCTCTTCAATCGCACAAGAGCTAGCTCGGTACAAAGCAATCCATGATGATGCTTCAGTTGAGGGGGCGACTAAGAGGGTGGAAATGATCTCTCTCTTTTAATTACCTTCGAATGTTGAAGCAAGGCAAAGGGGTGGGATGATTGGGGAGAAGGGGAGGTTCTGAATAAATGGGTATATGATTGGATTTGAAAGGGGGAAGTGCTAGAGGGCCTCAAAAAGTTGTACCTCAATGTGCCTCAATGATATAGATTTTCCACGTAATAATAGTATTTAATTAATTTAAAGACACTTCATAATTATTTGCCACATAAGATTTTTTAAAGACTTGTCTATTCTTATTAAATATCTTAAAAAATTTAAATTAAATTACTAAAGAACAAGATTTAAAAGAGATTTTCATTGGCCAATTAAAATTAGTGTCTTGAAAAACAACAAGACAATGTTGTTCAACAATTTAGATGAATCACAGGAAAAAAAAAAAAAGGGTTCAACAAAAAACAAATGAACAGATAAAATAAACAAAAGAAAACCCTGAAAGAAGTGTTAGATGATTATAATTAGAAAATAATACAGTAACTCCAATTTAAATATAAAACTTTCTTCTCTTTTGATTCGGCTAAAATCAAAATTTAACCAAACAATTCAACAAGATCATAGGAACAAAATGGGAACTTGAACAAAGCATATAAGTATACACAGAGCCTATTAAGTATATATAAGAATATAAGAATATAAGTACAACATGTCTCCCAATGAACATGTTCTAGAATATTGTTCCGGAAAACATCAACAAAAAATCCTCAAATATATGTTACTGCAACGATTACTGCTAGAATGCCCCTTCCCTTCTAAGTACCCTTGCAGAATCTTGAAACATAACCCCAAATATTGTACACAGTAAAATCTATAGATACTAAAATCAGACCCACAGGCCAGAGACAACCATTACTATTCGGCTCACTCATCATAATACAATTTCACAAAAGTCTGTGTCTATGCATATTTATGCAACCAAATTTAGACTTTTTTTTTTTGAGAAACAACCAAATTTAGACTTTAAATAGAGCAATTAGTACAAACATATAAGCTTATGTTCCAGGTGGAGATGAACAACGGAGATGAACATCCTGCAGTACCTTCAACAACTTTGATACTTTCATAATAACCTTTTCTCAAACAATAATTTAATTGAGTTATAGATAATAAATATAAAAGTTTAATAATAATAATAATTACTATCATTTAATTTGTTATGGGTAAGATGGTCTTTTAATAAAAATGATTTTAGTATAATATTATACATAAATGGTGATGTGTACAATCAATAAAAAATTAACTATTTATGTGTCCAATTAATATTGCCACATAGGATTGAGGCACAATTGAGGCACAATCTTTTGAGGCTCAAAATCTTTTCCCAATCATATATATTAAATTTTATGAATATAGAAAAAGGAAGAGAAAAAACAAATTAACGTGAGAGAGGAAAGAGAGCACACCAGAGGCTTCAGTCTTGAGAGTTTCCCATTTCTAAGGCCAAAATAACAAACAAAGGAATTGGATCCTCTCCTATTTGAAGTAATTTACTTTCAATCTCAGTCGTCGCATATTAATAAAATAAATCCAACGGATATGAAGCTGAGCAATGAGTATCATTTATTTTTTTGGATAATTAGAAGTAGTTTTAATTTTAGAATGTCATTCGGATATACACAATTTCTCACCAAACATTGATCCATAGCACATGATATACACAAATTCCCAATAATCATTGTTTATTCCAAATGCTGGATATCGATCAGGCAAACACAAGTCACCAGCCGCATTTTACTTTTGCATTCATGGAATGCTACAATCTACAGAAACAAAGCAAAGTATTTATCTTCACCACAAATACTTTTGGATGGTGGCTTACCATGACAGCATGGTGCCAATCTAAGAGAAAAAATAAATGCATAAATCTGGGTCTTCCTTTGGTCTTTCGGCCCACCACGAAAACAGAAGCTTTTTCCTTTCTTCTAAGTTACCTCCAAAATTAGGGGTTTGAGGCAGAACCAGAGCAAAAGTTAAATAAGAAATGGAAGAAATGAAGCTGTTTGGACCTTGGCCTAGTCCATATATATGGTTACAAAGTAATACTAATATGGACTCTGGATGGCGCTCAAGGGTGTGAACTGTAAAGTATATAAATATAGAAGACGATTTCGGGTAACAAGAGGAATTTAATTACTTTTTACCATAAAACCCACGTCACAAAAAGATTGATCCCAGTACTGCTTGTTCACAATGGGAAACCAATCTCTGGTCAAGCGTTATATCCTTTAATACAATGTCAAGGATAACACTACTCATGAGAGGAGACTTGGCCACAGAATCCTTTTCTTCCTAGAGGTCCTCATGAAAGAGCCTTAATTAGCTGAGTTCTGGGCCAAGCTTGTATATATATCAAGTATAAAAGAACTTTTTTACTGCATATAAAGGTTTTTGAGTGTTATTATTATGATTCCATGGTTCTTTTAAATCGATCGAGTTATAGAACACATTTCTAATACATCGATCGAGTTAAGACACACCGGCCTATACAGTGGATCGGAATTGTATCTTTGTAAGGGAGACATGATCACAATGTCTTCTAAAATGTGGTACGTAGTCACTTATGAATTGCAAACTTCAATTTTGTAATACAGGGCCAGATTCAACAATCAGCACCTAAACTCCGGCAGCATGGGGATGAGAGTCTGCAGGCAAACCGCCAGGAACCAGCTGCATGCATGCATACATTTGTACACTGCATATTAGATCAAATACGTACTGAAATTCAAACAATCTTCAGATTGCATGTTTACTTACCATCGCAATATTTCTGCCCAGGAGTAGTATAAACCTTCCGTCAGCAGTAACCTCACTGAGAGAGAATTAATTAATTGAGTAATCAATGATATAGTAAATAAAGTATATAAAGAACACTTGTGCAAAAGAAATGATCGAATAGATCTTATATGTTTTCAATTAAAAGAACCAATACATGCATAAAATATTTGAGGTTACCAACCAATTGTATTGAGGCCTGGAGACATGTGTCTCGACCACAGAACTGAGTAACAGGTTTCCCTTGTTATCCAAACCCTCCAGTATCCCTTCAAATTCAATCTCATTTGTCATTAGAACTCCAATTCTTTTCCCAATGTTGCATTTGATGAGCTGATTGGGATGAACCTGCTGATCAAGCCTTGTTTCCGTCTTTATGGTGTTTGATGTGGCTGCTTCAACATTTGAAACTACTCCTTGTGAATAGCGCCTTCTGTAAACTCCGGCAGCATAGGCAGCTGGGTCTCCAGGCAACAAACTACCAGGAACCGTCTGCTTCATGCATATATGTGTGCACATGCAACATATATATATTAGTATCAAACAACGTACAAACACCCTAAATTGCACTAGTTAAATTACTTTATTGCATGTTTACTTACCAAGGCAATATTACTGCGGCATATAATCGTCTTATCCTCGTGCCTTCTGATCAAAAAGCTTCCGGCAGCAGAAAACTCATCACTGTGGTAAAAAAAAAAAGGGTGAAAGAAGTCCAATTAAACAAGAAATATATATATATATATATAAGCTAGAGATAATCAGTTGAATAATCGATGACATTGTAAATAAAGTATTTAAAGAACACTTCAAGCAAAAGAAATGAAATAACCAAAACATCGATATGTGAGGTTACCAACCAATTAAAGTCAAGGAACAAAATAAATATTAAATACAGACAGTAAACTAGCTATAATTGTAAGCAAAACACTTCACTTCCATGTCGAAACAGACAAATTATACATGCAAATTAAACACTAAATGAAACACATAACCTATTTATGATGTTACCTGTTTGGATTTTCATTCAGATCAGACCAGGAAGTGTGAGTTTCGATTGCATGACTAAGAACCAAGTTTCCATGGGCATCAATGCCCTCCATGGTACCTTCATAGTGTATGTGATTATCTTTCATCACGACAGCAATCTTTTTGCCGTTGTGGACCTTCTCACTGTCTGCTTCTTTCTTGATTTGGCTTGAATTTGCTTCAGATAAAGCTACTTCATCTACTGTCGTCAGAGAGGGGTCCAAACTCTCTACCAGTTCAAAGAACAAAAAAGTATTAAAAGAAGTTCACTAATATATATATATATATGAAACACTTATAAAAAAGAGAAATAATGCTAACTAATATTTAATAGATATATATACCATTAGATTTTCCTTGTGGTGAGTCTTTCTGTTCCTTCTCATTCTCCATAGAAATGGCCTCAGTTGTCACAGTGGCATCTTCCAATTCCTTACTGGCCTGCTGCTCCTCTTCTTGGTGTTTTTCCAAGGATTGCCTAGCCATTCTCCCAACGAACTCGTCCATAAAAACTTTGGCTTCTTCCCTATGCCTTAGCAAGAGATCAGCCTCTTGACCAAAGTTCCCACTCAGCTCCGGAGTTTGGTGGTCAGACAGCAGTGATGCGGCGGAGACTGAGAAAAAGACACAGAAATACTATTTAATTAGTAAAACCCTTCATGCATAGTCCTAGCCTTTTTGGTGCAATATACTACATCAGTATCACTTATATTTATCATGTAGCAAGAAAAAACAAATAAAATAACAAAAATGTACCCATGAGCTCGTTATTATCTTTGCATGATTTCTGCATCTCAAGAATTACGGATTTGCCCCGGCGATCATTCTCAAGACGTTGGACCTTCTCACTGTCTGCTTCTTTCTTTATGTTGGTTGAAGTTGTTTTAGATGTAGCTACTACTTCAGCATTGTCTCTCAGACTGGGGTCCAAACCCAAAGCCAGAACTGAAAAGTATTAAAAGAAGTTCATTAATATATAAAGTTATAAACCATATATATGAAACTCTTCTAAAAACAAACTAACAGCTAATAATAGATGATATACCAAAATGTAAAGTTTGACAGATTTTGGCACTCAACTTTGTTTCCTTGGGTTTAGATGTAAAGAAAAGCACCGGCCAGACATTTTGCACAAGACCATATATAGTACTCTCACAAATTTTCAACATAAACATCCTCCTAGTGGTTAACTATATAGCTAACTTTGTCTGAATTAGCAATTAATGCAACAAATAAAAGCTTAAATTTATTCTCTTCAAAGTTCGAATCCCTAAATAGTTTTGATTCTTGAATTAATGCTGATTAAACCATGGCTTAGAATATGTGCACCTACATACATATATATATATATATATATGTATGCAAGTATTTGGTTACATATTGCAGATCTATATATGTTTATAATTTCTATCTTTTTATTAGATTCAACCAAAATCCTTATTATCGCATAAATCTTGCATTCTATTTTAATTAAATAAGACATTAAACTTAAGAAAAAATAAACAAAATAACAAAAAATACAATTAATACCCGGCTCCGTATCAAGAAGTACGGATATTCCACGTCCACGGTGATCGATCAAAAGACGTTGAAGCTCGTTCTCAAGGAGTTCTTCCTCGCGGCCACGGCGGCGCTCGATTTCAAGAAGCTCTTCCTCGCGATGAGGCTGGTCCTTGCTGTCGGCCTCGACCTTACTCCCACTCGAACTGGAATTTTTTGCAGCCATTGTATGTATCAACTAAGCTGCAGAGAGAGAAAATTATGAGAAAAATCTGACGATTGACGTGAGAAGTAGTCTCGTTGAAGATGACGAAGACACAAAAAATAAATTGCATGCGTCGGCGATCAAGGGCAGTGTACTTACGTTTCAGTGATGAATGGGAGTGATTTTCTGGAAAATGAACTACTACGAGTATCTTGATGAGAAAATGAAAACTTTCTTGGCAAACAAACGGAATTCAGAGAGAAAAGCTAAGAAAAAATCGAGACCATCTCAGTCTCATCCTTCAACGCCCTCAACTGACTCTGATTGTTATAACGTTCATGACTGGTTTTATACATGATCTATGAAATGACCGATATGCCCCTCAACTAAAACCAAAATGACTGATCTATAGCTCGTAACGAAAACCAAACCGTTATTGTACAAAACAGAAAGCCAGCTGTGGGATCCACAGTATTTTGACACGTGGCTTCTCATACTCTCTGGGAGTAGCTTTTCCCGCCTCGCGCTCACTGTTTTGTTCTGTCAGCTTCTTACATAAGCTTGTTGTTTTCTTTTTCTTTGAGGGAAATCTTACTCGATCAGGTTTACAAGATCTAATCGACACCGTCCATTGTCATAGCCAATAATACCATCATAATGTAATGTGTAGACACCAATGTAGAGAAGCAAACCTTATTTCTTTCAATAATTCATTTTTGGGTCACAGACACTCACAAGTCGCCCATCCTTTTAAATAAGGGTTAATTACAAATAAATCAATAAAATATTTCCCTACTACATCTTCTTAATAAAGTGCAAGCAATGTGGAAGCGCCGACTTTTGAAATTAAATCATAAATCTCACGTGAACGTGCAAGTGTGTAATAGTGGTAGCTCAAATACTGACACGTGTACTCTGGCTGGCTCAGTTGTTTGTTAAGCGGTTGCTTTGTTAGCCAGTTTCTGATTTATTAGTTAGTTAGTTAGGAATAGCTCTAAAGATTACCCGCTGTAACTAAGAATCGTAGCTGACACTGAGAGATACCATTATTACCTATACGCACGCGCACGTATAATTTATTAAACCCAATTAAACCTTGACTTTTACTTTCTACCCTTCTAGACTCTAGTTTTTACCTCATGAATTAATTAAGTCAATCCAACACTTTGACCTAGCACTTCAAAATTATTTGCAATGTGAGAGGTATGATATATTATGTCAACATTTATCATTAGAATTCGTCACGTTCGACCCACGTGACTACTTGTTCGGGAATTTTATATTATTGTATCTTTAAATTGAGGCTGAATTAAGTAAATAATTCAAGTTTTTGTATGGTTTTTGTAGATTCCGTTTTATTTTTTATTTCATTAGTTGATTTATACATCTGGTTGATATACATAGTCCCATAAATATGGAATTATTATGGATGTAATTGTAAATGATAAGTTTTTGTATGGTTTTTGTAGATTCCGTTTTATTTTTTATTTCATTAGTTGATTTATACATCTGGTTGATATACATAGTCCCATAAATATGGAATTATTATGGATGTAATTGTAAATGATACGAAGGGGTTGAGCCTTGAAAAGATGGGATAATCTTCACTCAGTTAATTGCCGAGGCAGTTATATTGAATTTTCGAATTTGAATCAATCATTTAATGAACAATTCGTTATACTTCCAAGCCAGTGAGGCACTGAGGTAATTTCCTCTCAATCTTTTGAAGCATTTTTTGTTTGCCAATTTTCGTTATACATATTTTTTTAGGATGATGATTTTAGCACTCTAATTTTGACATGTGCACTTATTCTTTTGCTTTTATACCTTGTTAATTGAGAAAATGAAAAAATAAAAAAAAATTGAAAAGTGCAAATGTACAAAACAAGAGTGCAAAAATCGCTATTTTTTTAATCTATATTAATATCAATATTTGATCGTCCAATGCCAAATACACTCTCAATTTGGTTGGTTACATTATTGTTATCAACAATTTGTGGGTGGAAGTAATATTCTGTTTGGGTTTTGAGAAAGTGTAAGAAAATAAGAGCAGATATAAATTATTGATTGGCTTGTTTTACAGAATATTCGGAAAGGTGGTGTATTAGAGACTTAGCTTTTACTTCTTGGCCACTGTTAGAACTCACCAGAAACTATGGAACAAACATCAACACTCCTCACCTTAGTCGAACCATTTCATCTAAAGCTTCAGAGCAACCAGGGAAAAATCCATCCAAGTTTTGAGTCTGAATTGAAACCATCATCAGTGTGTCTATAAAACATTGATCCGTAGCATATGATATACACAAATTCCCAATAATTATTGTTTATTCCAAATGGTGGATATCGATCAGGCAAACACTGGTGTTTGTATATAAATTTACCAATCTGATCCAACCAATAAGAAATTGTCACGTGATTAGCACAGAAATAGAAACCTTGACTCGACCACTGGATAATGTCTCGGGCCATATGTTGGGCCTCTATTATTATAACAAGCTCAATTACCTACATAGGCCCAATAACCTATTTACTACACATGTGAGGCCCATTTTTCCTATAGCCCATTTGCAAGTAACTTGAGGCCCAATGCCCACTTGGCCCATTGGTTGCCTATATTAACTCCTTCATCCTAAGTGATGAAGGGGGGATTTTTTGGGGGCTGATTTCCTCCTCCAGCAGTTTAACATACATTCTTCCCATTCTCTCTCCATATACATGTAACCTCTACAATACAAAGCAATGAAAAATTGACTGTGGATGTAGCCCAAATTGGGTGAACCACCTAAAATTTCTTGTGTCTTGTATCTTTTATTTTCTCTATAATTTCAATCCATTATTTATGTTGATGTACAGATTTTTGCATTAACAATTGGTCACTAGCTAGGGGACACATGCATGGTAGAGTTTGGCTAGGGCTGAGATTCCAAATACAAATCCAAGATGATAAGTGGAAGAAAATGAAATAGAGTGGCTGCAGAGATCAGAAGATGAGGATATATATGTTTAGGGATAACACGCCCACTTGAGTCAACAGTCAATGTCTCTGGCCACGTGGGATTTCGGATTCGACTTCCGTCTCACTGCCTCCGATCAACGGCCCCTTAACACAACTCCTGCGAATCGGTTCATGCCACCTGATCCAATCCGAACTGATTGTATCGAAGGTCATCATCAGAGACAAGGCTTGTGACCCACCGGTTATTCGGATCGGATGCTTCGTTCGGATCGGAGTATATTCGAACGTCCTCCTTCAGCCAACAACCTATTCAGCCGTTGTGCCGTCTTTCTTTGTTCAGATCGGATCAATCGCCTTCCGATCCGAGTTCTGCCTGGATGGACCAAACGCCTGCACGGGTCGACCACTTCTGGAAGCCCCATTCGGATCGGATTAGTCATCATCGACTCATCCTCTTCCGAGCCGAGCACAAGCCCAAATGGTATTTATTGCTCCTGACACTCCGAAGGTACCTTTATGCTTTGCATTTATGGCTTATCCACTCTGTCTTACTTTCCATTAAATGCATGCGACTTCCGGCCCTTCTATAGCCATATCTCCTGCATTAAATGAGAAATCTATCAGTAACCCAGTCTGTTCTGCAAGCATAGCCTCTAAAACCTATGACCAGCCATGATCATACCTACTGGTCAGCTAAAATATCCTAGTCCCTTTGCCTATAAATAAGAGCATGTTTATAAGGTAGAGGGAGAAACAGAAAAATCCTAAAAAACTAGCCAAAACTCTGAAGAAATCAGAACCCAGAAACTTTGCCTCTTTTCCTTCATCTTCTTCCCAAGTTCTTGCTGTGTTCTTCAACACTCCTTGCATCTTCCTTCTTGCATCTCTCTGACTTTGCCATCGGAGTACCTTCGGCTGGTACCACACTGGTGCTCTTTTCCGTTCATTGTGCAGGAAGAAATCCAAAACTGATCAGTCGACGCATTCGGATAGCCCACTCGGTCGTTCCATTCACCATCTCAGCAAAAACTCTCATTTAAGTTGTGTGCGAAGGTCCAACCAGATTTTTGCATCAACAATATATATGTAAAGTAAAATGTAGCTACAAACTTGGTAAAAATTAAGTGAAATTGGTAGCCGCATTTTACTTTTGCATTCATGGAATGCTACCATTTACAGAAACAAAGCAAAGTAGTTATCTTTCACCACATATACTTTTGGATGGTGGGTTAACTTGTTGGACACGGCATATGCAAATCATATGTTTGATGGGTACCCTCTCATTTATTTAGTGTTTGTCGATTTTCTGTTTGTTTGCCAAGAAATTTAGGGTGGGAACAGGAATAAGCGAGTTCAATACATAACCTTGTTACTTGCCTGATTAGAGATTACACATGCCTTACCATGACAGCATGGTGCTGGTAGAAAGGGAAGTTCAGGGGAAAGGGTCTTCCTTTGGTTTTTCGGTCCACCATGAAAACAGAAGCTTTTTTCTTTCTTCTTAGTTACCTCCAAAATTAGGGGTTTGAGGCAGAACCACAGAGCAAAGTTAAATATGAAATGGAAGAAGTGAAGATTTTTGGAGCTTGGCCTAGTCTATATGGACTCTGGAGCTCAAGGGTGTGATCTGTAAAGTATATAGAAGAGGATTTGATTTAATTAGTTTTTACCATACAACCCATTTCACAAAAAGATTTATCGGCCGAGTGCTTGTTCACAATGGAAACCAATCTATGGTCCAGTGTTATATCCTTGAATACAATGTCAAGGATAACACTGAACTCAATGTTGCATTTGATGAGCTGATTGGGATGAACCTGCTGATCAAGCCTTGTTTCCGTCTTTATGAGATATGGAAGTCAATATGATCAAATCTGCATTACACGCCAAGTGATTTAAAGCAGGAAACATTGAATTGCTTTGTTTCTTTCTACTCAAAACTTATTACAACGATCATGCTGTTTCTGTTATAAGCACTTCTTCTCATCACCATTGTTTACTCCCTCTCCTTTCCTGCATCTTCAAGTTTTACAATTCCAAGTTTTAGTTTTTGGGCAAGATTTTTGGATATTGATATCAAAGTTTATATCAATACTTTATGCCAATGTGAAAATGTTGAAAAAACTCTTGAAAAGATATACTTCTTTATTAAAACTATCTTTATTAAATATTGCTACTTATTAACATTACGTAACATTAGTTCCAACTTTTCAAAACTCTAGCCTCTCATCCATGCTTTTTTAACAAGATCACTTAGTATTTTTTATTATTTAATCCTGGTATTGTAGCCTCCTTAATTGAAGCAAAAAATGCATGTCTTATTGTTTGTTGAATGATCTAACTGTTTAAAATATTAATCAAAGATACGTGGGTTTCAAATGGTCATGAGCAAAAGGTTATTTTATATTTCTTATTTTCTTAAATGAAATCAGTAATTAAGATCATTGAAGTAATATACTAAAAAGTCGACCATAAAAACTTTTTTCCACCCAAAATTTGGAATATGAAATACCCTTTAAAATATTGTTTTTATTTATTTTTTAATGAATGAGAATGTTGTCACATAAAGGCAAATTAATTAGTTTAAAAATTAAAAGTTATAACATGACAGCTTCTTATCATTGCAATCTCCGATTGGTCCTCCCGTATGTCAAGGCGGTGACATTAAAGTCTTCCCATCTCTTTCGTTCACCTTTTTGAACTTTGTTTGAAATCCAACGTCTGTGATTGCACCGCACCATAGCTCCTTAACCTACACCGTTCTTTTGCTTGACCCCACAAAAGTAATGACATTTTCCGCTTTTGCACGTCCTATATTAAGAAAGAGGCGTCGAATGTCCAAACGAGGTCTCGCACACGCGCGCCAGAACGTGCTCACGGTGCCTTAAGATTGCAATTTTAAGCCCACGCGCAGATGTGGGCTGGAAGTTCAACCTGTGCGTTGAGTCTTTCAAATTATTTGTAAAAAACAAAAGTAAAATCATGTGATGTGATGTGATTAACAGAATGAGAAGGAGGCGCGTGGTCGGTTCTGTTCTTTTCGACATCTAAAATTCGATGAGGTAGATTGTCAGATACGTGGCCCGTTCTTATTGGGCTTCCTTATGGTTTTTCATCCCCTATATAGATTCTCGAATTGTATTTTTAATTTTATATAATAAATTTTTTTTTAGGAGTATATTCTCTATTGTATTTGTGTCTTGATGCCGTGTTTTGCTAAATATGTGTACTCCCATAACTACCCACAAACCTGGGATATTATTACGAAGTTATCTTTCTAAATTTTAAATAGTCATATTTAAATAATTGTATTTCAAATAGTCATCAAAATGAATATGCTTGCATCGATTCATATCATATGTAAAAGCATGTTTTCTATTTTTTAAATATAAAATATACTTTTCTACATATTTTTAATTTTTCCTTTCTTGCCAAATGTGATTGCTAAAGTCTGTTACTTCAAACAAATTACAAGGTCTCTATATAAAAAATTAAAAAACTTTAAGATATTAAAGTTTTTGGTTGGGGCACTTGCATAGATACAAACCAAAAAAACTTATAATTAGTCGTTTTTTCAGCTCCCCCTTCATTACTATGTCTTACATTAATGACATGGTTCTTTAATTAGGGATATTTTATAAGAGACAAATTGATAGAGGCTATACCAGCAGGGCAATGCACATTCATGCATGTCACATTGAATACTTTGTGTATCCTTTCCTCGGATATGAATTAGAAAAAAGGTTAGATATAATGTCACCAATAAATAAAAAGATGATAACTAGTTATTTTTAATGAGATTTAAATTATTTTATAGAAATTAAGAATTCGCTTAACAAAAGTGTGAAGATATATTATTAGTATTAGATAGATATGAGTTGCTCTAATGAATATTACAACAATGATTCATTGTACATAAGCTATTATTGGTAAATAAAAATTTACCTAGAATATTAGAAAACTTGAAATATACGAAGTGGCAATGTCAACATTGTTAAAAATATTTTGATTCAATGATTTATACAATATAAATAATAGAATAAAGAGAACAATATATTGTTATGAGACTAATAAAAACGTATAATTTTTACAATTCCATGTTATGAGACCGATACATTGTAAATTGAGATCATAAAAACTTAATCTAGTGATAAAATATTAAATTTAAAATTAAAATTTTCTAATATTTGAAGAAAAAGAAAAGAAAAGAAGTTGACAAAAATATGGTTGAGAAATGAGAAGTGCGTGTCAACTGTAAAGCATGTAAACTGTCTGGCGACTCGGACCAGAACTTACCGCCTTCCAAATTCGATATTTTAAGGTCCGGAGTTCGGACAACGTTGGGACGGCAACGGAACCGTGTTTCAGCAGTAATAGATTCCGTAATTTTCGTCACCATCAAAGGGCAGTTTCGTGAACTCAGCCACTTAATTGGCGTTTTATTTTGTTAATTAAATTCTTAACAGCAACGATTATGTTTAAATAAAATCTTAGACACGAAAATAAAACCAAAAGTCCAAAGAAGCTAAGAAGAAGAGGGAAGCAGTAAAACAAGGAAAGCTGCTTCAATAGCAGAGGGGGGCTTAATCTCTTCTCCAAATTATTTGGCGTCGTTGAAGGGTTTAGCTTCTCAATCAATTCTTTTGATTTTTTATTTGGTGAGCATTAAATTGTTTTGGATTTGCTTCAAAGAAATACCAGTGAAATATTGTTGGGAAAGAAGGAGAAGCTGAAGAGCTTTTGGTTGCTGACTTTGAATGGTCTTTATTGGAAGGGCTTAAAGTAGATCCAGGAGCAACCCCAAGTCTCTGATCTGATCAGTTCTCTGCGTGAATGGTACTTATGCTGTATATTTTGTTGGTTTTTTAAAATATATTCTATTCATTTGGAGTTCTGGGATAATTAGATGGAACTTGTATTCGTTGATTGAAACTTATTAATGATTTGAGGGCTGCCATTAGTTTACTACGTGGATGGACTGATCTGGGCTTTTGGTTGAAGCAGAAGAGAGATTTGATTTTGCTTTCATTTTTTTCTGTTTTGTATCATTTGGTCTGAATTTATCACATTAAGATTTGTTCATTTCTACTTTCATATTGAAATGCCCATCTCGATTTAGTGAGGGGCTGTCTTGGGCTTATTTCCAGCAGCATTAGCATGTTGGCAACACTGCCTAAAGTTTAGGAATGTATTTGATAAGAACGAGAATTTTTATCTCAGTGTGATTAGTATTTTTGCATATTAGTTTGTGGGGTTGTGCTGAAATTTGACTCATTGGTTCAGCTCCAAATGTGATAAAGTACTAATAGTATGGCCGCATATTTGATGACCATAAATAAATCGTCTCCAATATCAGTTAGATTTTGTTTGGTAGCAAGGAAATAGGGTCTTGGAATTGGAACTGGATGCCGTTATTTGAACATAATGGCTTGGTTGCCTTTTTTTTTTTTTTTTTTTTTTTTTTTTTTTTTTTTTGTTTTATTTTTTTTTTTT
>QANT01006559.1:15116-67954 GCA_003254885.1 Purshia tridentata
TTTTTTTTTTTTTTTTTTTTTTTTTCCAATGTGTTTTAAATTGAGTTTAAACTTTAAAAATTTCAAATCTTCCAACTTATTCTTTGCTGAATCTAGCTTATTAATTTTCAAAGTTTCAGTTAATCTAGCTTATTTATTAATCAACTCATGTATACCTCTGTCACTATTTTCCCATTCGAGTGGTTAAGTGTTTATTTAATTGACAGAGAATGCAGTTTTTTTCCTTTCCTTTTGATGTCGAATTGGCTCACTTATTTTTGCGACTGTACATGTGCTGACTCTTCTACTTAATTCTGTATAATTTCTTGGCTTTCATAATAGAAAGAAAATCCATCTTTACACTTTGGCTATTGTTGC
Source organism: Purshia tridentata (assembly GCA_003254885.1). NCBI lineage: Eukaryota > Viridiplantae > Streptophyta > Magnoliopsida > Rosales > Rosaceae > Purshia > Purshia tridentata. Next base: position 15,474 of record QANT01006559.1, read on the forward strand.
TGGTACTAATTTTTGGCTGTCTTTATTTGTTCATTTGATGATGCTTAATTCTTTTTCCAATAATTTCCCTGATTTTCTAACAATTAAGACTCTTTTCTTTTCAGGCTGCTGCTATCAGTGCCGCAGTTGGATCTCTTGTTTGGGTGGAGGATCCAGAAGAAGCTTGGCTAGATGGTGAAATTGTGGAGGTTAAAGGGGAAGCGATCAAGGTTCTCTGCACTTCAGGGAAGACGGTGAGTGCATTTTATATTGTTCACTTTGTATTTGTGCAAGTCTATCCCTAGTAATTATGTTCTATGCTGAACCATTATTCACAATTATTTGTTGTGTGTCATCTCTGCCTTCAGCTTCTTGTGATATTTCTGCTGATTTTTGCTTCCTCACTTACCCCATTTTCATTGGGTGGGAAATTGCAGGTTGTTGTTAAAGCTTCCAATGTCTATCCCAAAGATGCTGAAGCTCCACCCTGTGGAGTGGATGATATGACAAAGCTGGCTTATTTGCATGAACCAGGAGTCCTAGATAATTTAAGATCAAGATATGATATCAACGAAATATATGTAAGTACTATATAAACTAAAAAATTTATTCCGTCTTAAATCATTCTTCTGTATGTTTTTTATCTGGTTTGTTGGTGGGTAGGGGGCGGTTAGGTTGTGTGGATTATCTGCATGCATGTTTTCTTGTTTTTTTATACCTTTGATGTGTGGTTGTTTTTTTGGCTAATAATCTAATATACTAAATGGTGATTCCAGACTTACACAGGGAGCATTTTGATCGCTGTGAACCCTTTTTGTAAACTACCTCATCTTTATGATAGCCATATGATGGCACAATACAAAGGGGCAGCCTTTGGTGAGCTGAGTCCACACCCCTTTGCTGTTGCGGATGCTGCATATAGGTACGCTATTTATTTCTCATTGTAGCTTGTTTATTTGATATCTCTTCTTGTCCAACAATGTAAAATTCCATTGGTTTGGTTACAGACTTATGATAAATGAGGGGATAAGTCAGTCAATATTGGTTAGTGGTGAGAGTGGGGCAGGTAAAACAGAAAGCACCAAATTGCTTATGCGCTATCTTGCTTACATGGGAGGGAGAGCTGTTGCTGAAGGGAGGACTGTTGAGCAACAAGTCCTGGAGGTACCAAGGATTTAGAACCTCAGTTTGTATTGCAAACAGAGATGAGAAGTCTAAAATTTGATTCAGTTTTCTGGTCCACAACTATTTTCTTCTTAATCAATTTATCATCAATATGACGTGAATTTGTTTTGGGTTCATGTGATTTTCAGTCCAATCCTGTTTTAGAAGCATTTGGTAATGCAAAGACTGTTAGAAACAATAACTCCAGGTAGGAGAATCTCTATTTAAAATTTTCCTTTTTCATATCATGAATTTTATGTGTACTACATGTTTGATTGTGTTATACCTTTATTTGCATGTTGTAATTGCTGCAGTCGTTTTGGTAAGTTTGTGGAGCTTCAGTTTGATCGGAGTGGGAGAATCTCGGGAGCTGCTATAAGAACTTATTTGCTTGAAAGATCGCGTGTGTGTCAGGTGTCCAATCCTGAGAGAAATTATCACTGTTTCTACATGCTTTGTGCTGCACCACCAGAGGTAATGAATCTTGGCTTGCTTCACACCTGGACTCACTTTATGGAAAGAGTTTGTACCTTATGCTGCACATTTAATCCTAATATTTCTATATCCTTTTGCATTTAAATTGAATATATTTTAATGATCATAAAGACAGGCCTGAAAGGATCTAATTTATGGATCCCAATACTGAAAAGAGCTTCAGTATCTTTGCTCTATATCTTATGTTATATATTTAGATATTACTGCTCTTTTGTATAAATTCTATTGTCCATGCACATTTTCATACAAAAGATATATCTAGGAGTTTGTTTCTCTTGCAGTTTTTTTTTCCTGGTCATGGCGTGAACCCCATTTAAACCCCAGAGCAGGCCAACATGGGTTTTAGGAAGTCTAACATAGTGATATGATGCTAGCATGTATTCTTTTCCAAATATTCTTTGGACAAAGAAGCATTCTTGAGAATAGTAATTTATCATTTTTTGACATGATGGGTCATATCTTTTATGGTCATGAACGGAATTTGGAAGTATTATTTTAAATTCTCTTATATATATGATACATCTTCATGTGAAATAGCATTCTCTTATGTTGTTGTCTATCTCTATTTTTTAAAATCACATTATATCCAAATAGAAGCAGAAACACTTGCTCTCTATGTTTGCAGGTAAAGCTCAACGTTTCTTTTCTTACAACTAGGACTCTGATTTTTCTTTGTCATTTGCAGGATGTTCAGAGGTTCAAACTGGGACACCCAAGAACATTTCATTATTTAAATCAATCAAATTGCTATGAGTTGGATGGGGTTGATGATTCTGAAGAATATATTGCAACAAGGAAGGCAATGGGTGTTGTTGGAATAAGTTCTGATGAACAGGTATCAAAGTAGGGAGTAGCTTCAAGTGATACGATCTTTTAAAAATATCCTTGAATTTGTAATCTCACTTTGCTTTCTACTGCATTTAGGATGCAATATTTCGAGTTGTGGCAGCAATTCTGCATCTTGGAAACATTGAATTTGCAAAGGGAAAGGAAATGGACTCGTCCGAGCCAAAGGATGAAAAATCTTGGTTCCACCTGAAAACCACTGCGGAGCTTCTCATGTAAATAAGTAATTTCATTGATACGTTAGCACACACAAGATGATGCTCTTATTTTAACTTTAGCTCTCCATATGCTTCAATAAGTAAATGAAATGTGACCTCTATTTCATACCTTTTGTTCAGGTGTGACGTGAAGGCACTAGAAGATTCTCTTTGCAAACGTGTCATTGTAACTCGTGATGAAACAATCACCAAATGGCTGGATCCAGAAGCTGCAGCTGTCAGTCGAGATGCTCTGGCTAAAATTGTGTACTCGAGGTTGTTTGATTGGTAAGCTTCCATATTGGAAGACTTTGAATGAAGATATATTACTGTGTACCTTCCTTATTCTTACTGTTCACTTTTTTTCAATTTGCAACTTTAATTGAAATTTTGCTTTCTGACACTTATTGCTCTGTAATTTCCCTTCTTGTTTGCACAGGCTTGTAGATAAGATTAACAGTTCAATTGGTCAAGACCCTGAGTCGAAGTCTTTAATCGGAGTTCTGGACATTTATGGATTTGAGAGTTTCAAGACTAACAGGTGCTTACTTGGTATGCCTTTTGTTTTCAAAATTGACCTGAATTTAGTTTTGCCAAGTGACGAAACATCCCCCTCACCACAATAATAGCATCTGCTTCAGATGAAAAATAGTAGGATCATCATCTCCCATCAGTTATTTCCACCGAGCTCCATCGAACATGCTAGGTTTTCCTACCTGAACTTATTGAGGATTGTAAATGGGTAGAATTAGCATAAAGTTATTATAATGCCGCTTATTCAATCTTCCTACTCATCTGATGATGGCCCAGGGTTGGCCAAAAATTTCAGAGTATGTTAGCAAGACATGGTGATCCTACTATCTTGGAATCCATAGGATGTATTGTTATAATTTGATTTACATTAATTACCATGTTGTGACCCTATCTAGAGACTTGCTTGCTTGGTTTTTTTGTCTGATGTTTAGTCGCTTATGGATTTTGCAGCTTTGAGCAATTTTGCATCAATTTGACAAATGAGAAGCTTCAGCAACATTTCAATCAGGTTTGTCTGTGAAGGGAATGACTGTTTTCCTTAGTTTTTGGAATTTCTTAGTAAATCTATATTGCTTGTATTATATTGTTGGGCAGCACGTTTTCAAAATGGAGCAAGAAGAATATACAAAAGAAGAAATTGATTGGAGTTACATTGATTTCGTTGACAATCAAGATATCCTGGATCTAATTGAAAAGGTTTGTACTGCCAAGTTTTGCATAAATTCCAGTCTTTATTTAGTGAATTCTTTCCTTTACAGCAGTTTAACATTTTTGGTGTTTGTGTAATTTACTTTTTCACTCTCTGTCACTGTTTACACCATATATATTACTATTTGCTTAATTTAAAGTTGAGTGATCTATATTGCTCATATAAATGTGTTCATGTGGTTTTTGTTGTCAGTACAAACATCCAAAATTTTATTTTGTTGCTGATTCTCTTTTATGATTTCTTTAAATATTTTTATATTAATCTATTTTTAAATGTTTAAATATGATTTCAGAAACCTGGTGGCATAATTGCTCTTCTAGACGAAGCTTGGTAAGTCTAGTACTTTGGACTGCTGCTGTCCTTTCATGTCACATGCATATGATTGTCTTACCATTGTTCAGTTAATTAGTACTTATTTTAAAACTTATATTGACACTTTTGCTTGTGGAGATAACCACGGCTTTTCTTTTATAGTATGTTTCCAAGATCGACACATGAAACATTTGCCCAAAAGTTATATCAGACATTCAAAAATCATAAGCGCTTCAATAAACCAAAATTATCACAAAGTGACTTCACAATTTGCCATTATGCTGGTGACGTAAGTATGCTTGTTTGTATAACTACTACCATTTACTGTTTGTTTTAGTTCATAGTACGTTTTAATTATACAGTTTAGACCTAAGAAGTAACTAGGTATGATATAATTTTCAGGTCACTTATCAAACTGAACTGTTTCTGGACAAGAACAAAGACTATGTGGTTGCTGAACATCAGGCACTTTTGTGTGCTTCAAAATGTTCCTTTGTCTCAGGCTTGTTTCTGTCATTAGTTGAGGATTCATCCAAGACGTCAAAGTTCTCTTCAATTGGATCTCGGTTTAAGGTCTGTATATTTTAGTAATTCTTTTAAGGCTATTAATTGTTTATTTGTTTAGTCTTGCGGGTTGTGAATACCTCTTATGAACTTTATGCAGCAACAATTGCAAGCATTGCTTGAAACTCTCAGTTCCACAGAGCCACATTACATTCGATGTGTAAAACCCAATAACATTCTTAAGCCAGCAATCTTTGAGAACAAAAATGTTTTACAGCAACTACGGTGTGGGGTAAGGGGGTGTTGATGTCTTCAGGTTCCTTTTTGCCTTTATTGTTATTAAAATTCCATACATTGATACATGGTCGCAATGCAGGGGGTCATGGAAGCAATCAGGATAAGTTGTGCTGGATATCCTACTAGAAAAGCTTTTGCTGAATTTATAGATCGATTTGGCCTCCTTGCACCTGAAGTTTTGGATGGGAGGTATTTTTGATTGTTTTTTCTTTTTCATTTTCTTTGGAGGTCATGCCATCAAAGATCCTAACTTCTGCTCAAGGTGTCTAATTTCTGCTTCTTCCACTTTTATTATATCATGGTAGTTCTGATGAGGTCAATGCTTGCAAGAGACTTTTAGAGAAGGTGGGCCTAGAAGGCTATCAGGTAATTGTTCGATCCAATGATCAATTTTTCTTCTCAGCTTGCAATAGCATGACAGTCATGACAGTCGTGTTCTCTTTTTCAGTTCATCTTCTGTGATACTATTGTGACCATAATTTAATCTTTAATGGAAGTATGTATTTAACTTAAAAATGATATGTCAAGTTGTTACCGAGTCGGTTGTCAAGATTGCTTTGTCATAGAGAATTACCTGACACACACTGTTTGCACTTTCATTAGAGTCCATGTCAATGATTGTTATATGTCTTTGTGCTAAAAGGAGGGACTAGAATATAGGTTCGCCTGATATAAAAGTTGTCACTGTGGTACTAATAGATTGCACATGCCATACATCTGCTTTCTGTATTGGTTTTCAGAATTGATTTTAACTTATCCATGTTTTCAGATTGGTAAAACAAAGGTCTTCCTTAGGGCTGGCCAGATGGCAGAACTGGATACTCGTAGAACCGAGGTCTTAGGAAGATCAGCTAGTATTATTCAAAGGAAAGTTCGTTCTTATTTGGCAAAAAGAACTTTTGTCTTGCTTCGTCTTTCTGCAATCCGGATTCAAGCTGCTTGCAGAGGTAAATTTGTTACAGGTTATAGTGGATCTTGAGGTTCTAAGTTATAGCTGAGTGCTTGTGTCTACTGGGACCTTGAGACTTTCACATAATTGCTGTGTGATTTTTTTTGTATTAATTGTAGGACAACTTGCTCGACACGTTTATGATGGCATGCGGAGAGAAGCTTCCTCTCTCATGATCCAAAGGCATTTGCGCATGTATCTTGCTAGGAAAGCTTACACAGAATTATATTGCTCTGCTGTATCTATTCAGGCAGGTATGCGAGGGCTAACTGCTCGTAACGAGCTACGCTTCAGAAGGCAGACTAGAGCAGCAATTATCATCCAGGTAAAATGATTTATTGAAAAAATGGATCACTGGTTTTAAAAAGTTCTTAAGTTGTTCCAGTTTTGTATTTTTCTTGTCCATGGGGAAGTTATATTTGAAATGTAAATATATATATTTTTTAAACTTCGATCATGTTTCAGCTAGTTGTTTAAATTCCCATCATGCCTTTATATTGCTATATCTGGCTTGAACTGTTTGGATTTCTTATAATTTCCCTCAGAAATTTAGAATTATTTTTGTAATTGCAGAGCCAGTGTCGTAAGTTCCTGGCACGGTTGCATTATATGAAGACAAAGAAAGCTGCAATTACCACACAGTGCGCTTGGAGGGGAAGAGTTGCTCGTTTAGAACTACGAAAGCTTAAGATGGTAACTAGCTCTCTATTTATTTTATTTTCACAGCAGTTCTTATGCCACAACGCTGTCCAATGCAAGTATAGCATTATTGATGTAATTCTTGAGGTTAAAATTTTAGGACATGCTAACTGAAGGATGGAATCCTTTGGAGCTTTATATCCACACTTTATACTTGGATCCACATAATTTTTCCAAGTACTACATAAGCTTTTTAAAAACTATTAGAGCAGATCTCAATATCCCATTAAAAATGAATTGTTAAATATAATTTTCTCTTTGAAGGACAAGAGTTGGTGGTTGGCATGTTACCATTTTGGAAAAATATTGTTGTTTATGATTGTTTGTCAAATTGTCATGTTTCTTTAATTATGTGGCCTTTCTGGAGCAGGCTACCAGTTAAGATTGTCAATTTTTACTTATGGTAACGCAAATTCAGAGGGTCTCATTTATTTATTTATTGTATTAAACACAGGCTGCAAGGGAAACAGGTGCCCTCCAAGCTGCCAAAAATAAATTAGAAAAGCAAGTTGAAGAATTGACATGGAGATTACAACTGGAGAAACGCATGAGGGTATGCATGGCTAATGAATTTAAACACAAATGTTCACCTGCTTGGGATTGGAACTCGGGAACTTTCCCTTCAGTGCATATCAGCACTGGGCTGGGCCGTGCCTATATTTTTGGACTAGGCTTAGGCTCAGCTTGTCGGCTGTTGCGGACCAGGTTGAGCCAAGCCAAGCCGAGCCACTGTCTTTAGGCTCAGACCTCGTGGTTCAGGCTTTGACCTAATGGGCTAGGCCTTGGGTCACTGGCCCAAATGATGTATATCCTCCAGTTCAGTCTCATTCACATGAGGGAGGTGGTGTCACTGAGCTCTTGGGAGCAAAACTACTTTGCTATGGTTCTTGTTGCTTTCCTGTTTATCTCAATTGAACATGGTCTGTTGGACACAACAAACAACACATATCTAAACGAAAGGACAATAGCTAAATGTGTTTTGCCAATTTTATAATATGTTCTTTTTCGAATATTCTTCTGCTTGTAGGCGGACTTGGAAGAAGCTAAAACACAAGAAAATGAGAAACTACAGTCTGCTTTGCAAGAGATGCAAGGTCAATTTAAAGAAACTAAGGCAATTCTTGAAAAGGAACGTGAGGCTGCAAGAAGAACAGCAGAAATAATCCCAGTAATACAGGAGGTTCCTGTTGTTGACCATGCCATGATGGAGAAGCTAACCAGTGAAAATGAAAAACTTAAGGTAAGGTGCTAAAAGTAAAGAATGTACAATTTCTTGAAGAGTAATGTATTCTTGTATATATGTTTGCCTATGATGTACAATTTCTTGAAGAGTACTGTATTCTTGTATCTATGTTTGCCGATGTAATTTTAGCCTTCCGCCCCTATTGCTGATGTGTCACTTTACTGAAATATGTTGCAGGCCTTGGTGAATTCTCTTGAAAATAAAATTGATCAAACAGAGAAAAAATATCAAGAGGCAAACAAGATGAGTGAAGAAAGGTTGAAGCAAGCTTTGGAGGCAGAATCAAAAATTGTTCAGTTAAAGACTACCATGCAAAGGTTATTTCAGTTAAGGTTCTTTTGAGTTGTTACACAGAAATTTGAATTAGATCTATACTACAATTTGAACGTAAGTGCCATTTGGATTGTGTTATGTCCTTACTGTGCCTAACGTTCAAACTGCAACCAGTCATGCTCTCCTTTCTGCCTTCCTCCCTCTCTCTCTCTCTCTCCCCGCTCCTTCCCCTCTCCCTCTCTCTGAGTTATTTATTTCATACTTTGTTTATACAATTTGTAGGCTTGAAGAAAAATTTTCTGACATTGAATCTGAAAACCAAGTTCTTCGGCACAAAGCCTTACTAAGTACACCTGTTAAAAAGGCACCAGAACATCCACCAATTCCACCAATTCCATCAACTCCAGAAACTCAGGTACTCATACTCTCTCTCTCTCTCTCTCTCTCTCTCCCCCTTCCCTTCCCCCACCCTCCCTTTGATTTTTATTTATTTATTTTGCAGAGACTGGAAAATGGTCACCATGTGAGCGAAGAGAACAGAGCCAATGTAATTTTACATTTTTTTCTCTGATGCTACCAATCTGCATTTATCTTTGCCCACATATTGCTGCTTGTTACTAGTGGTGATTGAAAGAGATTTCTTTACAGGAACCACAGAGTGCAACACCAGTGAAGAAGTTTGGCACAGAATCTGATAGCAAGTTGAGGAGATCCCTTGTTGAACGTCAACATGTATGTTCTTAGTTATACAAAAATCTTTCATTTGTCTTTGCTCTCCCCTCCCTTACATTTTTCTCTTATTCGGGGCACCTTGATGCAACAGAATAGGTTGTCTCAGGTGACCTGGTGGTGCTTTGGACCCTTGTGCACTGGGTTGCCCTTTTTCCTTTTCCCTTGTTCTTTCTTAGTATGTTAGCTTCATTTAACATCATCACTTATACTTTTGCCACAGGAGAGTGTTGATGCTCTTATCAACTGTGTTGTGAAAAACATTGGGTTCAGCCAAGGAAAGCCTGTTGCAGCCTTTACCATCTACAAATGCCTTCTCCACTGGAAATCTTTTGAGGCTGAAAGGACTAGTGTATTTGATCGTCTCATCCAGATGATTGGTTCAGAAATTGAGGTAACTGGATTACCCTATGTATAATTCATAATTGTATCTGTGGCCCGACCAAAAAAATTATATGTGCAAAATGAAGTTGTCAGTATTCATCCAAATTGCCATGAATAAATTCTGAAAAAACTGTTGGTATCACAAAAACATGTACTTAAAACTGGAAAGACAGATGCACGATTTAACATTAAAAGGGATAGTGTTAAGCATGAGAAACTTGATATATATTATTCAATTAATTTGTATTTATTGATTTCAGAACCAAGACAACAATGATCACATGGCTTACTGGTTATCCAATACGTCTGCATTATTATTCCTACTCCAAAGAAGTCTGAAGTCTGCTGGTGCAACTTCACACCGGAAACCACCTGCTCCAACATCTCTCTTTGGGAGGATGACCATGGTATCAAAACTCTTCAATATAAATATATTCTATTCTCCTCCTTTTTTTAAAAAAAAAATCTTTTTAACTCAGGTTTTGTTTGAGATACATTATTATATTAACTTATTTATCACAGATTGCACTCCTTCTGTCTTATTTAATATGCCTTTGTAATTTCAGGGTTTTCGCTCATCCCCTTCTTCTGCAAACCTTGCTGCACCTGGATTTGAGGTTGTACGGCAAGTGGAGGCTAAATACCCGGCATTACTTTTCAAGCAGCAACTTACAGCCTATGTGGAGAAAATATATGGCATCGTTAGAGACAACTTGAAAAAGGAGTTGTCATCACTGCTTTCTTTGTGTATCCAGGTATGCTGAATTTTATTTATCCAGGAATGTTTTAATCCTACCTAAGTAGGCTGTGGCCATGATACCATTTTCTGATATAAATTTTGTATCATGTGTCTTGGACTTTTGGTAGTTCATTTCCCTAACCCTTTTGAATGATAGTGTGTCACTTGAATTCAGTTCCTTTGTCCTACTGGTTTTATTCTCTCTTCCTTTTTTCACTTTGCATCTTGTGGAATCTGTAATGGTGATATATAGGCACCAAGAACATCCAAGGGCGTACTAAGATCTGGGCGGTCCTTTGGGAAAGATTCTCCGGCGAGTCACTGGCAGAGCATTATTGATAGCCTTAGCACTTTCCTTAGCACTTTGAAAGAAAATTTTGTAAGAAACTTATGATACTTTTTTACTATGCTTTACTAATTTGGATAATGCCATGTATTTTACACCGTCTATTTTTTCCGTTCTTATCCTTTTCTTCATCCTGAAGGATAAAAATGAATATGGTTCTGGGGTTTCAGGTACCTCCTATTCTTGTCAAGGAGATCTTCACTCAGACTTTCTCATATATTAATGTACAACTCTTTAATAGGTAATTACCTTTTTCCTCTTGGCAATTTTATCATTTATGCTCAAAAGTTCAATTATACTGAAACATGTTATGCTTTTTCAGTCTTCTTCTACGTCGGGAATGTTGTACATTCAGCAATGGGGAGTATGTGAAAGCTGGATTGGCCGAGTTGGAGCTATGGTGTTGCCAAGCAAAAGAAGAGGTGTTTTTTCACCTTCTTTTTGTAACTTGTCAATTCATCTCATGTCACTGTGGAGTGCATGCTTGTGTCTCTCCATGATGAGGCACCACCATATGCACTAAAATTCAACCTTAGTTATTTTCTGACATTAATGGCTCTATCTTCTTGGATTGCAGTATGCGGGATCATCTTGGGATGAACTTAAGCACATCAGACAAGCCGTTGGTTTCCTGGTATGTTTATCCTGCAAAACACAGTCGCACACAACATATCTATAACAGTATATCTATTGCTGTAGTGCTTGATCTTAACTCACATTGATCAACAGGTCATACATCAAAAGTATAGAATTTCCTATGATGAAATCACCAATGACCTATGCCCTGTAAGTCTGTCTGTCTGTCTGTCTGTCTCTCTCTTTCTCTCTCTCTTTCTCTCTCTCTCTCTCTCTCTCTCTCTCTCTCTCTCACACACACACATCAATGGTTGGTTTCTTCAGATCCTGAGCGTTCAGCAACTGTATAGAATATGTACTCTCTACTGGGATGACAACTATAATACCCGAGATGAAATCACCAATGACCTATGCCCTGTAAGTCTCTCTCTCTCTCTCTCTCTCTCTCTCTCTCTCTCTCTCACACACACATCAATGGTTGGTTTCTTCAGATCCTGAGCGTTCAGCAACTGTATAGAATTTGTACTCTCTACTGGGATGACAACTATAATACCCGCAGTGTATCTTCAGATGTAAGTTTGTTCATGTTGATATTTTCTTTAGTTGCAGTATTTAGATTCTTATTGTTGTCCAGTTAATTTGTTCCTAACAATCTCCATTTTTATCATCTACAGGTAATTTCCAGTATGAGAGTGCTTATGACCGAGGACTCTAACAATGCTGTCAGCAACTCATTTTTGTTGGATGACAATTCCAGGTTGGGGTCTCTTCTCTTTTCATATATGCTGCTCTATTTGTTGCTCTGAAAAAGTAGATTCTTGAAAATGGCCCCAGAAACTACAGTGAAAGTTGTGCTTGGAGCATGGTTGTTGATAATCTACTGAGAAGAGTTTGTACAGTATAGAGTGAAGGAAAATGACAACACAAACATAAACATATATGTACGAACTTGCATGCATGCATACATAACACAGGCATATTTGATAATGATGTTTTGCATAAAATAAAAACTCGCTGGACTTATTGTAATTTCATTATGAAGCATGCATGATTGTTATGGTACAAGCTTGAGGGTAAGTCACTGCTTTCTAAGGACACGTGGCCTTGGTTAAATCCAGGGCCATGTCCCTTAGTTTCCTAGCGATGTAATATTTTATTTGTTTTACCTAATTTTCATTTGTCCAGTTGTTGTCATAAAAGAAAAGCTGGCACTGTGAATTGCTACTAATCCATGCTTCTTAATGTAGCATTCCCTTCTCGGTTGATGACCTCTCTACTTCCATGCAAGAGAAGGATTTCACAGATGTCCAACCAGCAGATGAACTCCTCGAGAATCCTGCCTTCGAATTTTTACATGAGTGAGGCTAAGGAAGCTCCAGCATGATTTTCTCTTGTGTTTTTCAGTGTAGGCAGTAATTCATATTCCATTGCATTTGTTGTAAATCTTTTTTTAAAAAAAAATTTTTTTTTTTTTACATTTCCCTGTTTTATATCCATGCCCCTTCTGTAAATTGTTTTTTTATTCTTTTATTTTGCCATTCAAATTGTAAAATCCTCATCATTGAAAGGGGAAGCAATAGATGGAAGTGGGTGTGCATTATTTTTTCATATTTTTTCCTTTGTTTTTTTTCTTCTGCCGGTCATAATAGGAAGTCCTGTAGAAGCTGTCTTGTCGTGGGTGGCTGATGTATTGCTCGCCACCAATTTTCTTTGTACAAAGAAGCAATATATACAAACATAAAATACATAATTCTGTGATGTTTTTGGCTGTGATTCTGAACAATTCTCTGCAATTTCATTTAATTTCTGTTCAGTTTGAACTATTCTTTTCCGGCTGTAAGGGGGCTTATATTGAAGCAAAAGCTTAGAGTCTAGCAAAGTACAACTAACACTCAGATTATAGGGATACAGTGAACTCACAGCTTGAAACCAATTGCCCTATTTTGTGAGCAACTTTATTTGTACCCCTGATAATTTTGCTTCTAAGCATGACTGAAGTGCACTATATAACCAAGTTAAAAGAGTGGAAAGGTACAAAAGTAAATTGGCAGAATCACACATTTGCTACTATATATGCAATCTATTAATTTTAGATTGCTTTAGCCACCATAGACCTGTAACACCTGCTCAAAAACATTGTACTGGGCCATACGTATCCTTGAAAATCAGATCAAAATTAATAAAGCAATGGTAAATTCTAGATATCAACACTGCACGACCTAATATCGAAAATTTGGCTGGCTTATTATGAGGAGTGAGAACTAACATGCTAGGGCCTCCTTACTTTTTACCTGTTTCTATAATCCAAGTTATAGTTAACAAGTTGAGAAAATATCTAAGGCTGGACTAAGAAACTCCCAGTCTGCATTTTTGGCAACATGGAGTCATTGACTTAGTGACTTGTTAAACATTTATTGGAACGGAGACATGCCCATGAAAACCAAAGCAAAATTGATTTTGATTTTGATTTTTGGAACATAAACTCTATTGTCTTGCCATGAGGATTTCACATGGCACTGACCAAATACCTTCACCTATTTCACAAGGGGCTTCACCATTCCCTTCTCTTCTCAACCACAAGAAAGTCCTCAGTCCTCACTAGGGTCTGGACCATATGTACATCCCTACTGGACCACCCTAAGATTTCAAACCAGTACAACTGTAATCCCAATAAATTGATCCATTTTGGTGGGTCCAATTGGCCTCAGCCGGCACGGTTTGTACAGCTTGCAAAACTAGTCTTATTGGCTTAATTCAGATTAGACCCTATCCACAAATAAAGGATGGTGATGAATGAGAGTTGGGTGCATGTGGGAAGTCCTCAAGTTTTAACTGACCGAACCCATTTGAAAACACTGGTTTTGGTCCATGGCTAAGGTCCCCTCAAATTTCTCTCTCTAGTATCCTCTCTTGCCATTTGGAAATTGGACAAAAACCTCAACATCCCAAATTCCCAATGTTGGGTCCATTTCTCAGGCTTTACACACTGGTTATTTGTACAATATTAGAATATGACATGTTATATTGTGAAATTATCAATCTAAAACTATTGAATAACTAGAATTATGTTTAAATATGCGTTTTTGATTTATAATATGGTAACATAATATGTTAATTTAAGAAGAATACACTACCCATTTAAGATACACATTGGACTTTTGCAGAAATGTAATTTTCTTGATGTTACCTTGGATCCAAATTGTCATTATGAGATCGTCTTTAAAGAGGGTGGATTCCATACTTTGTTTAGTACCCATTTTGGTACTACGCTTTTGATTAAAGCCATTGAAACTACCATTCCTCCAATTTCTCTCTCTTTCTACTCTTCTTTCAATGACTTTGATCAAAACTCTGGTACCATGTCTTTAGGGGAGTAGTCATGATTATGGGCTGGATACTATTTAATTAACATTTTAAACTCACTTTTGCAATCATTGAGAAAAATTGGGCTGGAGATGAGATGTGGCTGAAGTAATCTAATCTTCTATACAAGCCTCATTCGGAATTTTGTACCCTAAACCCCCAATCTCTCTCCTAAGCTCATTACTGGCTTTGACTCTACAATAATCATACAGATCGATTATTTGAATCAAACAAAAAAACTAGGTAGCCGATGTGATCGTTCTGTCATAACATTCGCAATCATATATAATGTACACTAAATTTGTCTTACTTGGGGATGAAGATGATGTGGACCTACCTATCGGGATTATGGGAGAAATCCGAGCAAGTCACTTTCATTTCACATCGCACATCGCACATCGCATGCATCCAAGTTCAATATTCCTATCCCTTGGATATGATCTTATCATATTTTTCTTAAAGTTTGTGGTCACGATTCCAAGTGTTAGAAAAGTTCTTATCATATTCGTACGCGAATGACTATGAGTTGTTAAATCAAATTACATGAATTTTACAATGAATCTCTATTAATTATATATATATACATCAGTGGCGAACAAAAACAAAACCAATTAAATTAGTTTTATATAATATATGGTCAAAATAGTTAGGTGAAGCAAATTGAGTAGTACATCAAGTCTAAGGAGAGCATTGTAATCATGGAGTAAGGCATGTTTACAGGTATTTTTGGCTGTACATATCGGGGGTGTTAAGAAGGAGCATGCCACAATTAGAGAAGACATAAGCAAAACTTGTTTTAATACCCTACTTAATTGTCACAAGCACACTTAATTATAATAGTATAAGTGGCATAAGTGGCCAAAGTAGCCAACTGTCGTCCTTCTCTTTGATGCTAGAATCTGAATATATATCTGATGAACGACAGCTGAAAAAACCAGTGAAACTTTGACAATTGTCAATCAACAAAGCACTAATAATTGCTACTATTCAGCACATATATATAATTATTTCAAACCAACAACTTTCCACATTTTTCTTATTACGGGTAACATTTTCTTGTCGAAACATAGGTTGTTGTTAGATTTGGAGATTTCGAATTCAAAACTTTATAAAACCAAAATTTCGATACCATGCATTTCAGAAAACCATTAAATTCCATAGAGAACAATCATATGGAGCTTAATTAGTTGGTCAAATGAAGATAATAGAGATTATGGGTGGGAGTGGATTATCTTGCACATGCTGAGTTGGTAAATGGAATTTTAATTACTATAAATTTCATTTGACTAATTTCTCACCAACGGTCTCTTAAAGTCTTAATATATATTTATTCCAAATTAAGTGTAATTATGATCGATTGTTCCATGTGGTCTCATGTGTTTCTGGATCTCTAGCTCTCTGTCTCTCCATCTCTAGTCAAACTCCATTAATTGATGACGTAATGGTAAGGCATTTAATGGTTAATGGTCACGTTCTGGTTTGCTTTGGTAAACCTTTGGTCATGTTCTTGATTTGCTATGTATATATATTAGTTAATTATTTAAAATATATTATTGCAGTTAATGTAGTTGAAAAGTTAGTTAACACTGTTCATTCATTTTTAGAAAGCAGTGAGCTTAAATGATCCCCCTTTTCAAAGCAGAATCAAAATATTCAAAGGTAGACTCGCCGACTTCCTCAACCCAATTAAGTTGTATTAATTATTTTTCTTACTATGTTTTTTATTTAGTGGATTTAATTTATTGCTAGTTAGTTCTCAGTTCTCGATAGTTTCCATTTGATTATTGTGAAAGCCAAGTACGTATTCCTTTGATTTCTAGAGTGGACATCCACAAACTTGAAAGTTTGTACATACTATTAGAATAATATTGTGTCGTTCAATAATTCAAGTTATCTATAGTTAAAAACATTTAAATTTATAATTTAGATATACTTTCAAAGAACTAGTGAAAGTATAAATTATTAAGTACCAAAACAAAATATAAGCTATTAATCTTTCGATAATTAAAGACCTAAAAATTAAAAGTTTAAATCATTAATTTATATTGCGGTTGTGGGACATGCTTATATCTCACTTATATGGGCTTCTAATTTTCATCAAGAATTGATTGGGAGTGGTTTCAAAATTTGGTTATGAAAATATTAAACAAATGGTTGACTTTCGCCACCCCTAATTTTCCCTTTTAAAAGAAAATATTGCAACATAAAGTTAATTTATTGACTTTCTAAATATGGAAAGTATTCGGGTCATACCCATATTATAAGATCACGGGTCACATCACATGGATTGACCATTGAATTTGAGTCGAGTACGTGGCTCTCATGCCAAGTCACTAATTATAACCATTAAATTTTTCTGATGTAAAGAAACCATTTAATTTTGGACGGTTTTGATCATTTTGAAGCGGGGATCATACTCAATCTACGTACGTAGTCCATTCGATCTATTTCCACCCAAGGTCGTCGAGAGACCTGCCTTAGATAGTTAGATGATGCCTGCCATGTGGAGCTGTGCATGTTACTATTCAGCCATCAAACATTTCACAACAAAATAATATTAATTTTCCAATAAAACGTTACATAAATAATTATTTTCCTGAAACGTTTCTTCTACATTCTGCACTCTGCACTGTGCAGTGTGCAGTGGGTTTTCGATGGAAGAGCTGAGACTGAGAGGCATGAGAGTGACTGTGCATGCGTCATGGGAGTGTTGACGTGTATATATGCATGAATCTCATTAATCCTAAGACACCCACGTAGACATGCATGTTATTATTGGAGTTCGAAATAACCCACAAACTTTTCAACTTGGTTTCTCAAGAAACCTTGAGATTCGATCTGACACCAATTTTAGTTTGATTGATATATTCCTTGTTCTCCTTCTATCTAGCTAGTGTGTATTTAGTGATCGATCTTCAACTTGTTAATTGGAATTATAAACAAATTAAATAATTAATATTTGAGTTTCAATTATATGGTGAAGAATGTGTC
This sequence comes from Purshia tridentata, assembly GCA_003254885.1. NCBI lineage: Eukaryota > Viridiplantae > Streptophyta > Magnoliopsida > Rosales > Rosaceae > Purshia > Purshia tridentata. The sequence goes on from QANT01006559.1 coordinate 32,803, forward strand.
CCAAGAGGGAAGCTGAGTAGAATTACCGTGCATGCATGATCACACATGTGAAAACTTTTTCTTACTAGCTATTTGCACATGGTAAGCATATGCATGGTGAAAAATACAATTGACTAAATCCTAATGACACTACTGCTTCTTGGATATTAATTTAGCTAGTCAAAAGATATCGAGAACTTCTCATATATATAAATGGGGTATAACCCTAATTAATTAGATGGAGAATATTATTTATTAACAAATAAGCTAGCATGCAAAATAGTCAAATCATATATATGTGATCATATTAAGATAACAATCACAATTAGTACGTATCTGTATTAATTAAGTACCACAATGTGGGAGCGAAGTTTACTTGATTATGACTTATTTGTTATTGAATATATGATTAATTTCAAAATCCAATTAATCATGTGACATGTATATCATATTAGATATATAGCCCTAGAAAAAAAAAAAACACTTTCAAACATATCTCATTAAGATCGAATTACCACATGTTCACATCTATTCCCTTTCTTTAATCAAAACCCCACCTGAACCTCTCTCTCTCTCTCCCCAACTTGGAAGACTAAATCTATGTGTATTTATGCATGGAGTTCGAGGCCAGGTTTGTGGTATAACAATGGAAGGGGGCGGCACCTAGGATAAAGAGAAGGCCAAAAAATATATAATTCACATATATAAAATATAAACCATTATAAAATTAAATTTGAAAAATAATGTCTCTTAAATTAATTAAGTGCAATGCCACATGCAGGGCTTTGGTTGCGCCAGGTGCAATGACCCTAACATGGTATCTGGATGACTAATTAGGGAGAGATAGCTTGAGACTTCATTCAAACTGTTTTACCGACCTCTCATCAACCAAATATAGAAATCCATAGCTGTCGGGAATTAAATTTATAAATAAATATTATGAAGGAATGAGGATTAGAATTATTAATTTTTTAATTTTATAATACATTTAATTTCTAGCTAGGTGAAGAATTGAACCAATGAAGTCACAATGAAATTAATGAGGTCACCCACTTTCAAGCTCAATGATTCAATTTAACAAACACAAAGTCCATGTTCTCAACCATGTGATTAACAAATGCTTATTATTAATTTGGAAATTGGGATCGTTACAATTAAGTGACCACTATTTTGATCAGCGTAATCCATAGTTTAGGGCGATTCTAGTATATAATTTATTTTGGAAAACCACTTTTATGGTTATTATATCAAACTTTGGTGGCACATGCTACACACTAAGCATCGTTATTAGGGATTTTTTATTTATATATTTAAAGATAGAAAATAATATATTTTTTTCTACATGATCTAAAAGCTAATATTTGGTGTCCTACTCCTAATTAAGGGCCTTAATAATTTTAGTCTGGTACGTATCAATTCTTTTTATCGTCTTTTGAAATAGCGATGAATTTCTCTTTTGGTTTTCTTTGGTGCAAAATGGAAAATACGAGAAGGTGAGTGAACGTTGTCCATATATACAGCGTTTAAACACTCCATCTTTATCATCCACATCAAAAAAATTCTTATTCTTTGTTATGGTTGATGTTAAGAAAAAGTTTAATATATTACAAAATACAAGCTTAAGTTCATGGAGATCTTATTGTAGCTCAACATTTTATTACTTCTTTTATATATAAGAGAATTAAATGGACCATCATATTTTTCTTCATTTTCCCCTCAATAAGTTTTGTAGTAAGATTGAAAACCTAACAAGAAAATTAAATTTGTCGTATTTTGCTCTCCATGCCAAGAAAAAAAGGGAATCATATATTAATTATTTGAAATTAACTTGACAGCATGCAAGTTCAAGTAAAATATCTACATGCACTTAATGCACTCTCACTAATATATGTTGACCGAATAGAATGTCATGAATTTGGCCTTGACCAAAATCATAAGCCAATCACTGATATCTTGGCACTAATCATATTACTAAGATCTTAATTATGTTCTAAATATATCTAGAACAATATCCAAACACATGCAAGAAAATATTCCTTGTAGCCAATTCTACAATTAATTAATATAGTTTTAGTATTGCTTGAATATTAATGAGGCTTATAGTGAGGCACATATATGAAAGATAAAACAATTAATACGAGTAGGTTTTGAAACGAAGATCTTTTTCAAATCTTTCTAAGGTTCTTATGTGTATATATTAGATTGATTCAGATTTTATTTGTATTTTTTTTTAGCCTTTTATTAATTCTATTCTTTAAAATATATTAATTAATGTCTAATTTCTTGGTGCATGTCATGTGATGGCCTTCTCTCTCACCCTCTTCTAGTCCCTTCCGATTAACGGCTTGGAATTTAAATTCAGTGGTGGGATGATGCATTTGAAGCCGTTTATTTGTGAGGTAGGCGATAGGTATTCAACCTTACGTTGTTTTAATGATTGGGTGGTCGGCAACAGTCTATTATTCTTTTTTGCTAAACAATAATGAGAGCTTTAAAAAATTTGTAGTTGAGAGAGAGAGAGAGAGAGAGATTGATACTATCATACTATATTGAAGTATTAATTGAACCTCTTTCGACCAAAAAAAAAGGTATATATTGAACCTCTTGTAATCTTTTGGGTTCCTTTCTTAATCATGAATAGGACCTAACCCTACATTTTAAAACTTATTATATGTTAAATATATTCCCTTTTCTACCAAGAAAAATGTCACATATATTCCGTTGCTTCTGGTTGACCAACATGCATGTTCGCGGACTACCGAACTCGAGTAGGAAGATGATGAATAGAGGAAAAATTAAAGGAAATTAAAGCAAACATCTGTAGAGATAAATATAGACCTTAATTACCGGCCCATTAGATTTGCTAGATCATTTTCACGTAAAAAATTAGAACACTTGCATCACAATAGATATACGTTAAACATTTCCAGTTTTTACCTACTGTCAATTAATTGTAAGTTATTAAATACTTTAATTTTAACACACCAGGAAAAACACTTAGTCCACACCACATTCCCTTAAGCAATTGTTACATGATCACCAGCTACATATATATACGTAGCTATATATAATCCATTTGTATCATGCCCTCCACTTGTGGCACCGCCATTTTCATTCCCCAAGACCATTTAGTTAACTTTCTGCATGCTTATAAGTTATATGTGACTGAAGTTGGCAAACCGAGCTTATTCTAGCCAGCAACTCTCTAGCATATATAAACAATTACTCATTAAATCCTAATGATTTCGCTTTTCTTCAAGCACTTTTCTTTACGCGTGACTGGAAACTCATTATACATTTCGCAAAAGCACTTTTGCATATAATAAATTTAGTTATAGAGCCATTAGCCCTCTAAGTACAAAAGCTAGATACATATATTCTTTAAAAACGCGGTTGCTATAGCATAGCTTCTTAGCAAGTACCGCCGACCACAGAATATAAAGCATGCATGCATCGATGTGAAAAGCCCTAGCTAGGATCTTGCTCTGAAGTAGAGAAGAAAAAGGAAGAATAGCTAGAAAACAATTCATCCCCATGATTCTAAAAGTAGAAAGCATCCTAATTTAAGAGCCAGCCACCAAGCTGGCAGAGTGGCAGTGGAGCATTGCAAGGCTGGTATAGAATATATATCTTGCAGTATCATTAATTATTATATATTTTGGGATATAACAAAAAAGCACATATCCCTATCATATCATATCATATATATTATCATGAATGGGATATATGTGACTAATAAATTAGTCACCTTCTTCTCTCTTTCATATATATCCCCTTTGTATGTTGCATTTGGAGGCTTGTTTTTCAATTTAAAATTTTGGGGTTGGAGTAACTAGAGGTAGCTAGCTAGCATGCAAAAGATGGGATGGTGATGATGGTGGATAATACTACTACTCATTTCAAAGCCAATTTAATATGGGAAGCTTTAGAAACGCCAAGCTCATATCTCCCAAAACCTTTCATGAAAAGGAGAGACTCTCATGGAATTCAAGGCGTCATGCACATGCTTCCCTCTCCTCTCCCCATGAATATTTGATCTTTTCATTCACTCTCATCAGATAGCTCCAAGTGGGGTGGGTGATCGAGTAGTGTGGGGCACACAATGATTTTTTCAACTCAAAAACTATACAGCCTTGTTTGGTGTCTTGGATTGGATTGGATTGGAAAAGATAAATAGCAAATTTATGTGTATTTAAAAAAAAAGATAGAGTGTTTTCTAACTTAAATGAAGAATATGGAAAGAAAATGGCTTAACTTTATCCTTATTAATCCTCACTATTTTGAGGGGATTGGAAATGATAAGTTTTTTTCATAATTTATCTATTTTATTCTCATCTTCTTTCTTTAAGTTAGAAATTTTTTTTTCAAATACACATGAATTTGCCACTTATCATTTCCAATTCAATCCTAACAATCAAATGTGACCCACATGTATAGCCACAAAGTTGTACTTGACAGGCCCCTATAGCTATATATTTCACCCAAGCTACTTATATATACAATTATAGTTCTCTTGCCGCACAATCTGAACGTACTGTAGGCAATGTGAACTATATATTAGGTGAATTTTTCAATATATAATGCTAAATTAACAAAAATTTTATGTCAGATCGATATATCATCATAAAACATTATTAAAAAACCAATTTTATGGCAGGTGTAGTACATTTATTACATTAATTATTATTAATGATTAGTAATTCACGAGGAAACATTACCTTATATATAACAAGAGTAATGGTATAGAAACTGTAGTTTTATATGTACCAAGAGAACCACCTGATATAAATATATGGTTAGTAATTCATAACGCGTACATTTCTAGCTTGATACATCACATGGTTCACTATAGCTAATGTAGTCTTAAAAGGGTCCTTGTTGTACATACAAACGCTAATTCCCTAAACCTAGTACTCTAATTAATCACCGTCTCGATAATCAACTTTCAAAATTCACTTTATAGCTTTAGCCATGGGACGCGTGTCGAAATGGGTAATATTCAATTTGATCGATTACCGAAAGTAGATTAATTAACATATGATTGTGTGAACCAACCTCTAGGCATTAACAAATAACATAATCTAGGTAAGCTAGATTCATGCTCTAATTAAGGCTACCTAGCTGGATCTTCGTGGTACATTTTATTTGGCATGCATTACAAATTTACAATTTAATTCCCAAAGGCTTTAGTGAAAGTTACACTTTTTACAAGGCATTAATGGGCGAGCCAAAGAGGACAAATTTAAGTAAAGAAAAGAGATTAGGATACATGCTTTCTACCTATAAAAGTAGGTTACAACTCAACTTTTAAGACTCTTTCTCGGGGAGGTAAATACCGGTATAAAGAGTTTCGGTATAATATTTTCATATCAATTGGGAATTTGGGATAATATTTAGTGCTTTCTAGTACTATTTAATGATAATATAGGCATTAAATTAAGAATTTAAGAATTTAGTAATTTTCAAACTTGTACAAGAGCAATGCAACATGGTAGGATCCAAAAATCTTATTCTCAACATACATCTTAGCTTTTAAATGAACAAATTATTCTCCAAAATCGTAAAGATGTCCAGAAGTTCATTTATATTAACCATATGCAAAAAATTAATTAAATACTCATTAGAAGAAACACTAGGGTTTTTTTAGACAAAATCGTTTTGATATAATACATATTTTTCGTTTTGGTTGTAACGAATGTATCATTTTGCTTACTTCATCAAAGAAAGCCACAAAGGAGAAAAAAAAAATTGTGAAGAAGAAACGCAATATTGGACAAAGTGTGGGTCCTAGGAGGACGCTAGCGTGGTGCGGAAACGGTTGGCGGGATGGGCTTTGTCGGCCGGAAACAGCAATACACGTCGCAATCCCAATGCATGGAGAGTTGATGTAGGGGGTCCAGGGCTCTTCGGAGAAGTGATACCCAGCTGCAACTTGGCTCATCCACTCCACGTGGGTACATTCGCTCCTGCATCCTACTCAGCACTCCTTTGCCACGTAGGCATCCAGTTCAAAGATTTTTTTCAAATCACATTTTCTCTAAGGGAATCCACTCCACGTGGGTACATTCGCTCCTGCATCCAGTGCAAAGATTTTTTTCAAATCACATTTTCTCTAAGGGGTTCTAAAAATTCCTTGTGGGCAAATTGAATCACTTGAGGATGACATGTCGGTCTCTCATCATCCTAATTCTCCAATAATGATTTTTGCACAATTATTTTGATTTAAATATATGCACACAATATATGAAATGGAAACACTGAGATGACATTCGAACAATGTCTTAAAACACCTTCTTTTAGTGTTAGAAAGTATGACATATATAAATACATATAGCTTTTAAGAGAATGCTTGCAAATTTTTCAAATTTACGGACCAAATTGAAGAGGTTTCGATTATAAACCAAAACTCATTTGGTTGGCTCAAAAACATTTTGATTTTAAAATCAAGAAATTAGGTCAAAATTTGAGACTCATTTTAAAGTCTATGATATTACTCAAAATACAATAGACCTCATTTATGTTTGTTAATTCATATCTCCTACTAATTAAGCTCATCACAACTTACTCATAATGTCTTGAGAAGAATTTTGCAAAGGAAAGAGAGAGAGAGATAAAAGTTGAAAGAGAGATTGATGCGATTGATATCATATAATTTGGAATATGAATCTCCTTATAATATATTGTCAATTTTATAAGACAAAATTCCTTTAAATGCATGTCTCCAAGGGTGATTGAAGCGTCCTAACATAACTTATTTCATACACATCAATCAATTCCTCAAAAAATAAAAACAAACAAAAATATTAAAAGGCCCTTCATCATCTTGTGGTAGTGATGAAAACCTTCCCAAGAAAAGAATAACCCAATTAAATAATTTCAAAAAATTATGCTAAGCCTCCCAATATTTTAATGCAAGTATAATGTAGCAAGATCTAATAATATATTGCTGAAAAATATTGTGTATTATTGAAAAAAAATAAAACAAAAAAACAAAAGGCAGCCTAAGGCTTATGATTTGGAAGCGCATTAAACTCTCCCACACTCCTATCACATGCACCCCTCATCTATATAAGCACCCCTCCTCTCCCTCCAAACCCATCAACTCAAAGTCTCTCAATTCTCAAACAAAGTTCCTCATTGCAAACCTCAAAAACAACATCAACCTTCTCAAAATCTCTCAAAGATCTTTTGATTCTCTTCAACAACAACAACAAAACCACTTCCAAACCATCTCAAACTGTGTTTGAGCAAGAGCTATACTATATCTTTGATCAACATGGAGAACTTGTTTCGTCTAGTGGATCATGAAGATTTCTTTGCTCGCCGCTGCATCATGGTCAATGGTCCGGTCATAGTTGGGGCCGGACCATCAGGACTAGCAACGGCAGCTTGCCTTAGGGATCAAGGAGTCCCATTTGAGGTCCTCGAAAGAGCCGACTGCATAGCATCACTGTGGCAAAAACGCACCTATGACAGGCTCAAGCTTCACCTTCCCAAAGCATTTTGCCAACTCCCCAAGCGTCCATTCCCCGAAGACTTCCCCGAGTACCCAACAAAGAGACAATTCATAGAATACCTTGAGTCATACGCCAAGCACTTTGAGATCAACCCCAAATTCAACTCCTGTGTTCAGTCAGCTCGGTACGACGAGACCAGTGGTTTCTGGCGCGTCACAACCGTTTCCTCAAGTGGGTCGACCCGGAGCGAGGTCGAGTACATTTGCAGGTGGCTTATAGTGGCCACAGGCGAAAATGCCGAGTGTGTGGTGCCTGAAATTGATGGATTGTCGCAGTTTGGCGGCGAAGTTATGCACGCTTGTGAGTACAAGTCCGGCGAGAAATTCAGGGGAAAGAAAGTGCTTGTTGTGGGTTGTGGAAACTCAGGCATGGAGCTCTCTCTTGACCTCTGCAACCAGAATGCCTTGCCTTCAATGGTGGTTAGGAGCTCGGTAAGTTATCAATATATATAGTACTTTTCTTTTTTAACAATCTAGTTTTGTTTAATGGAATTCAAAGTTTTTGATCGTTTTTCTAATAAGAGTTTGCTCTGTTTTTGTTCTATAGGTCCATGTCCTGCCTAAAGAAATCTTCGGAAAATCGACATTCGAGTTGGCCGTTCTTTTGCTAAAATGGCTACCCATTTGGTTGGCTGACAAGCTGCTCTTGTTGCTTTCATGGTTGGTTCTTGGAAGCATTGAGAAATATGGGCTTAAAAGGCCATCCATAGGCCCAATGGAGCTCAAGAACAATGAGGGGAAGACCCCTGTCTTGGACATTGGTGCATTGGACAAAATCAAGTCTGGTGGTATTAAGGTGGTTCCTGGAATCAAGAGGTTCTCAAATGGTCAAGTTGAGCTTGTCAATGGTGAAAGGCTTGATATCGATGCGGTTGTCCTAGCTACTGGATACCGCAGCAATGTCCCTTCTTGGCTACAGGTGAGAATGTGTTCTAAATTCCTCTGTTTCTTTCTCTACATACAATATAATGGGTCTCTCACATCATATGTCACGTAACGAGTTATTGTGAGAGACTTATTGTATACAAAGATGTCTAATCTTGTTTGTTTTAAAGTTGTGGACAAAGAGTCTAATCTTGTTTTGGTTATATTATGTTCAGGAAGGTGAATTTTTCTCCAAGAACGGATATCCCAAGCAACCATTCCCACATGGCTGGAAAGGAAATGCTGGACTCTATGCAGTTGGGTTCACAAGGAGAGGACTCTCTGGTGCATCATCTGATGCCATGAGAATAGCACAAGATATTGGCAAGGTCTGGAAGGGAGAAACCAAGCAGACCAAAAAGAGAACCACAGCTTGCCATAGAAGATGCATTTCACAGACTTTCTAAATATGCCCCATGCATATTATTCAGATTAACATCCATTGACTCAGTGTTTAGTTGATTCAGGTTAATTCTGTTGAGAGAAATCTCACATTGAAGATGTGAGGGCATTACTAGTGGTTTATAAGAGTTTGAGCTACTCCTTCCATTGCCAATTGATTTTGGAATGGATGCCTAGATTTTTTCAAATTCATGGTGTAAAAAAAAAAAAAAATTACTGTATATCACATAGAAAAGAAACACACAGATAGCACAGGGACAGAGCCCTCTCCAAAGGCCCAGGTTTTGAAATGTTTGGGCATTTTGTAAACTGAGGATGATGAGGCTTTTTCTTCTTCTTTCTTTTTGAAGTACCATACAGTTTTTTGTACTATAATCCAGTGATCAAGTTAAATGACAAGAGTTTCATTCTCTTTCTATATTTTCTATATCCCCCCATTTAGCACATACTTTTGACCACAATCTTTAGTTTGGTAAATAGTTGTTTGTACAATCTTATTTCAAGAACATATAAACTTTAATTTTCTCTGCATCAATGATTTGAGTTCAAAGTGTTCAACTGAGAAGTTCCTTCCCCACTCTTCCTCTTGTATTAAGTTTACAGGGTCTTTCATGTGCAAAGGTTCTAAAAACTAGTTGAAGTATATAGCTCAAAATAAGCTTAATTAGTACATGATCTTTTCCAAAACCCATTAAAGAAAAGACCTACCCACTAATTCAATGTTTCTGATTGGCAACTTGCCATAAACATCTATCATCAGATGGGTAGGACCCAGAGAGGACAATGCACCCCAACTCCACCTTACCCACCACCTTGTTTGCTCTCTCTTGAGAATGAGCCTAACTCCTATATGGCTACACATCACTATTCCCTTTAATATTATTATCTTGAGGTTGACCAACTTAATACTGAAATAAAATATATATATCTTTTAAGGCTCTGTTGCATTGCACATGGATAGAGCCACTCACAAAGCTAGCCCTTCATGAAAAGTACAGTTAAATCTTCTCTGTAAAGCACAACTTGGAGGCTTGGACACAGTTCAAAACTTCTGAACTGATTGTTTAGACTCTAGAGACATTTGATTATGGAGAGGATGACTTGTTCTGTGCATATCCTGAACTCCTATATCAGTGTCATGAACTTAGACTGATGTGATGATAACCCACTAAACCTTTTTGGTAGTAAACTAATTGGCCTCTAATCCTTTCTGGAAAAGAAATTAAAATATGGGTCAGGAAGGAGGAAAAGGAGAAGGGCATGATGCATTTAGAGTGATTAGTGGAAAGTTAAAGCTAACTAAACAGATCATTAGTGTGATCTGAATTTGATCACTATCATTAGGCCAGTAGGAGACTATGACTAAAAGTTGTATAAAGGAACAATGGTACAGGAGTGCTAGTTCCTATCAAGACCTGACAGAACCCCTCAAATTCCTTCCATCCACAAAATCTCTGTATGAGTAGCCACACATATATACTTTGTTTTTAGTGAAATACGTCTCCAACTATCTAATTTCCATGCCTTATTTAGTTCTTACACATTCTATGCTTCAGTATTCTAGTAAAGAGAGATACCAATCTCATTAAATATATAGATGAATCAATGTACAAGAGGAGGTCAACAAAACAAACAGTATTTGATAATTTCATAAATAGAAACATTTTGCTGTGGCAAACCAAACATCAAAGACAAAAGATATGATCCAGACTTCGACAAGGACATGGAGATGTACCATCAGTTTTCCTATACCAAGTCATAAACAACTTGGTAATTAACTGCCAAGAATACTGCAAAAAACAAAACTTATCAGTGAAACTTGTGAAGATAGTAGCTCAAATAATCTTAATCTTATCCTGACAGGATCACCGTATATAAAAAATAACATGTGCAAAAATATTTGGAACAAGCACTTCAGACACACATACACATACAAAATGCTATCCATTGGGTCCAAAGTCTCAGGTGCAGCCATAAGGCTTTGTTCTTCACCTTAGAATACAGAGTCGAGTCTGGAAGAAGCAGCCCACATTGTTAGGGCCTGCATCTTTCGCCCCTTCATGTTGCAACGATACTTTCCTCAACTTAACTACTTTGTTCGATACATGTGGGTTTTATCTTAAAAACTTTAGTGTAAGTTAGAAATTTATCTCACTTAATATTACTCAATATTGGGTAGACACATACCAATCTAGAACAATTATATTCGATCTACACAATTCCTAACAAACTTGAGTACCCCATACTCTTTCACCTCCACAACCTCAAAACCAGCAGCTGTTTTCCTCAAAACTTGACTGCGTTTAACAGTTCCAATTCTTGTCCTTTTGTCTGTGTTATCTTCGAACCTCTTCTTCTACTAAGAGACATTGGCGGCCAGTAACATTAAAAATGACACATGGGAGGTTCAGCATTGTTCATTGCCACAATCCCATCACAAAGGGCCCATTTTCTTCTGCATTGCACAAACCATTAATGCAGTATGAAAATCAGAATTTGTGCTTCACATGTTGTGTCCACTGCAGACTGAGTTGGTGGACCTATATATGGATCATCCGTCGGATCTGCATCTTGAGGCAAAAAAAAGTACCACAGAAAATGCAACAACAATTCATTGGTCCAATAAACTTTCTAATAACTCAATATAAATTAAGCAGCACAGAGAATAAGCAACCATGGTTTTCTCCAGAATCCAATTTATTATCTAGCTGTATGTTCTGTTTTATTTAGTACTTTTTTTAAAGTACTATTGGATTGGCTGTTGCAATGGTTTGCTGGGAGGTACATTGTGGTGGTAAACATATGCTGTCACAGTCACGTACCGCTCCATATTTCAATCTTCTCATGATTTCTTTTCCCACATTCATAATAAAACTTTTATTTTTATTGTTAATATTGGTGACTCACTGACTCCTAGTTTAATATCATGCATTCTGATGACAAATAATTGCAGAACCTTGATTTGACTACACAGCCTTGAAGAGTGTCAGACTCACACTCTAGGAGAGATACAAAAGTCCAACATTCTGAAACATAAGATTAAAGAATGAATCTTTTGGCAAGCAACAAAGATGCTTATGAGTTATGGCCATGTTGGATAGACAAACTCAAAGCCCCTTCAGCCCAGGCTGCAACCTTTTAACTTGGCAACCTGAGTTGGCAGGCCATCCTTTGTTCTTCCATATATCTTTTCCATGGTGGGACATATAAACTGGCATATTTATTACAAAGTCAGATCATCACGAGTGACTGAGTGAGGCTGCGCCTATGTGGACCATGTACGTATACATTACATACTGAAGAGTACCACTGCAAATCTATTGGCTATTGCAACCTAAACCTGCAAGTCTATTGGCTAGCTATTGCAACCTAAGCCTGAAACGTATGCAACAAGTCTTGCCTGATAGAGTGACACACATAATGAGTTATCACCCGATCAGCCAGACAATTGAAAAAAATTGTGTTTCTGGGATATGGGTACACATTATCTTTTGGGTTTAGAATTTGTATGAAAATTTAAATTTGAAAGCTAAATCATTTATGTGTATGATACGATCATTTAGTATTATGATATATTCTATTTACTTTAAAAAATTGTAAACTTACTTAAAATAAGCACAAATACAAGTGGAACGACTGCCTACTAAAACACCTTCTACCAAAATTTTGTTTTGCTGATCGATCAGCATATGCCGAATCATTTTATTATGTAGAAGTATAGCTCATCCAACAGTCCTTTTTCTTCTACCTGAAAATACCCAAATGGGCCTAGGCCCACTAGCTGAACCTGCATTATTCTCAAACAGGCTCCCTATGATAGACAACTAGGCCCATATCGTGATCAAGACAGATAATTATTTAATCACATATGAAGGCCCATATGTCCATAGCCACGGCTGGATAAAGCTTTGCCCCTTCGGCTTTTTTCAGTTTCCAGCTTCCACTACTCAGTCCAACTGCCAAAGGCTTAGACCAAATGGCAGCAACTCATCTCCTGTTTTCACTTCTCACCTGTCACTGATTCTCAAAAAACCTGAATCAACAAGCAGTCAAGAGACTCAAAACCCAACAAGAGAACAAAAAGAGAGGAGAGCAAAGCAAGGGACTGGCCAAAATAATTAGCAAAACAAAGCTCCAAAAGCTGAGGCGAGACAGCAACAATGGCAGTCTCATATAACCTCACCAATTTCGCATCGTCTGTTTCTCTAAATTCTGCTCGTATTCTTTCTTCTACCAACAAGTCCTCCATTTGCTCTATTCCGTTGGGCAACAATTGCAGTCACAGAACCAGTTCGAGCATAAGCGTTTCAAGTATCAATGGCTCGAGAAGGTGCAGACACATGTCGGTTCAGGCTATGGCTTCCTCGTTCGGTTCTCGGCTCGAAGAGACTGTGAAGAAGACAGTGGCTGAGAACCCAGTTGTTGTCTACTCCAAGACATGGTGTTCGTGAGTACTACTATCCTACTAAATCCCCATTGCTATTAAATTTTGTGAATTGGAAATTTTCGTGTTGATTGGGTTGTGGGTTTGGTTTCTTTTTGAGAACTTTCATATGGGTACGTTGGAAATTGTGTTGAAGGTACTCCTCTGAGGTGAAATCGTTGTTCAAAAGGCTTGGTGTGGAGCCGATCGTCATTGAATTGGATGAACTAGGTGCGCCTTCTTAACTTTCAATTATTTACGCAAAGAAATGTATCTAGTGTATTTAATAATGTCTAATTTAGATGCTTCATGGATGGCAATGTATGCTTACTTGCTTATTTATGTCTGTTATTTGGTGGATTTTTTTAGTATGCATTTCAGTCCTTATATTCAATGTGATTTGTTGATTGAGCTTCAATGTTTGTGGCTTTAATTGCACTATTGGATTGTTTGGTGTATGATAACATTGTCGAATTGTTTGAATGTTGAAGAAGCATTGTTTGAATCCAACTCTGTTTCATCACATTTGTCTTTAGATTTGATCAATTTATGCTTATATTCGGAAGCTTTTTCCCTCCTTCAGGTCCCCAAGGGCCACAGCTGCAGAAGGTATTGGAGAGGCTTACAGGGCAACATACTGTACCGAATGTTTTTATTGGTATGCAATACTCTTTGTAACCATTATCCTAAAGCATCTCACATATGCTTTGTTTTGCTCAAATGACGAGTCCCCACCCATACCAATACAGATCCCAAAGCGCATCCATGCTTAGGCTACCCTAGGCTGTAGCTCGGTATAGCCTAGTAAATATATTACCTTTATATAGTCTCTCAACAAGATGTATTTACAAAATTTTTACTAGTTCAATTGTCCTTAATACTTACAAGAAACTATAATACATTAGTTTCATAATTGATAAATGTTTACAATAATATGTGTACTTGCCAATGTTGAGGAAAAACATAATCTTTGATCAGCAAATTGTTTGTCTTCCCCACCAAAACTAAAATCATAGTCTTATATAATGTTTTTATTGTACGTATGTAGTTTGGGGTAGTTCTTTGCTTTATTTAAAGTTTGAAAAGTTAACCGTAAGGGTAGTTTGCTGAATTGTTTTTCCATTCTCTTCTCAAAAAGTCAATCTTCCTTTTTTCTTTTTTTCTTTCATTCTTTTCTTTTTTCCTGTTTTTTGTTCTCTTTTCAAGCACTCAATCTCATCCTCCAAGGCTACACACAAACGTAAGCAAAGAAACCTCCTTGAACTCTTCTTCTATCTTTCTTTTTTCTCTCTCTCTTCGTTTGGTTGCTGAGAAAATGCCAGAATGGATATGAAACTTCTTGAGTTTTTTTAACAGGTTGGTGATCTGTTGGAAAATTGCTTGAAAAATGTGTTACCCTTTCCCTCCTTTTTAATAGTCAACAGTGTAAGGGTGTAAGTCATATGACTACCAGATTTACTTAATTTCTTTAGATGGTGTTACATGAAAATCTTAAAATTGTTATAAATGTTAAGATTAGGCAATATAGTTAATGTTTATTAGGAAAAAAGAAAGTTTGTTGTTTCTTAGATTTTGACTTCATACTAATGCCAGCCTCCTTCGGTACAATTTCTCAACAGTGGCTGATTGGATGGTCAGACTTCTATGTTCCTGATTAAATTCTTTATAAACATCATAACCACTATCTGAAGAAAGATATTGCCAACTAATGTTGTTGAAGCACATTACAGTTTTGTCATGTTGTATTTCTTTTATTGATCTTGTTGGGTGTTTGAGGATGATAGAAACTCAAACTTTTGTTCCTTTCCATGGGCAGGGGGAAAACACATTGGTGGTTGTACAGGTATGATGCTCTTACATATCATATTGTTATCCTTACTTCCAAAAAAATAAAAAATTATCTTGTATAGCACTGGGCTTTTAAATAATCTTGCAATGTTTTAGATAAATTGTAGTGTAAGATTTAGGGTTCAACTCCATGTAGGGTACATGATCTGATTATAATACTTGCAAAAACATACATAACCAGTGTCCATGCAAACACAGACAAATATGCAGTATAAAGAACTTTTCTCTCCTGGAGCCATCAATTGCGTATCTTAGTGTTGGGATTCTAGCTAGTTATAAAGTGAAAAGATTAAAAGAGAATGAAGTTGAACAAAGTGAAAATATTCTAATGCTTAGCTTTTTATTATGATATGCAGAGACTGTGAAGCTATACCGAAAAGGTGAACTTGAACCTTTGCTGTCAGAAGCCAGTGCTAATACTACACAAAGCTAGCCCCCCAACCCAGCATGTTTCCACTTACAGAACCTGATCGCCTTGCAGCCTATGATTTGAGAGAAAAGATGCATAATTACGTCTGCAAATTTCAGTGATTAGAGAAAATATATTGTGATTGCTAATTCACTTGCATAAAACCTTATAATGTGGCAGTTAATAGCTTATGCAGAGTTTCTGAGGTACAGTAGTTGTGGTTGAAAACTTGAAATTATTCGCTTATGGAATGTGGAAGCTTATTGCTTGTTTTACAACTGATATGACTCCTTTTATTTATCAAGAAGTTGCAGGCTCTGTATACACCTCCCTTCGGCGTTTCATGTAGATCAGGATGTTTTTCTTTAATCACAGAAACTTCCTTGAATTTTTAATCCATGCCTGCAAGCGAGGGAAGCTATTGACTTTCAGCACTTGTACACCAGCTGCTTCGTGGATGGCCTCAAGCCATAATGCTATCCATCCAAAGGCTAAGTCTGTCATTCCAATGTCGCTTCCATCAAAAAACTTTTTCTCCCCAAGGGCATGCTCTTATAAGATTCTCAGATCTTCTTTGGCTTCTCTTACTGCTTTTGCTTTCTCTTCTCCAGTAGTTTTAATAAATCGAAAAAAGGCTGGCCTCTAACATACACAAAAGAACTGGTCGGTGAAGTTACCATTTTATATGGGTGTCTAATAGATTCCTTGTTTAGAAAAAGGTAAAAATTCAAATTTTTTTCACCATAATGAAATTCCATAAAACTTCATAAAAATTAGTACTTCATCTTAGATTTGTCGATTTTCCAATAGCTTCTTCAGAGTTCAGGGTGAGTGGCATATACCTAAGCATATACCTGTTATGTCCATGAAAATATATTTAAAATGAAGCTGCAAGCTTTTATTTGCTGAGAGTTGTTGGATAAGAAAAATACAGAAACAAGCTAGCGTACATCAGATAACATAATCTGAGAAGTAACCCAGAGACTGATAGTAAATTATACGAATCATGGTTTTGCTGAAGCAACAAACGTTTGTCTTCGGCCTTTGAAATAGGTCAACAAGGCACTGCGATCAGGAAGGCTGTCTTTGATTGTGGGGAACTCCTTGAACCTTTGAATCCATGCCTGTAAGCGAGGAAAGCTATCGGCTTCCATCACTTTAACCCCACCTGCTTCCTCCAACACTTCCAGCCACCAAGCTATCCACCCGAACGCTAAATCAGCCAATCCAATCTCGTCCCCTCCGAAAAACTTCTTGTTGCCGAGACCATGCTCTTCTAAAATTCTCAGATGTTCCGTCGCTTCTTTTGTTGCTTTCACTTGTTCTTCTCCAGTAACAAAAAAGAAGCCAAGCAAAGCCTTTATCTATGTCACACAAAACATCTAGCTTAGTTTCAGTTTAGATAAAAACCGAACAGTCTAACAAGTTATATTATTACCAAATTGTCAAAGGTCGATCAAACACAAATCATCATAATTTTTCCAAAAATATATTTATGAAAAAGTGTCAAAACTAAGAGGAAAGTAGAGCAAAACAGTTGAGGGTGATCAATATTACCTTGTCTTCTCCAAACTTTGCCCAGAACCGAGCCAGAGCTCTTTGGTGAGGGTCTTTTGGAAGCAAGGGGTTGTGTGGCCATGTCTCTTCAATGTAATCAAGAATGACTATGGACTCTGCAACTGGCTTTCCATCATGAACAAGCACAGGAACCTTCTTATGCACTGGGTTGTACTCTAGAAGACGATCACTCTTGTTGAACAACACATCCTCTTCTACATATTCATAGTCCACACCCTTGAGTTTTAGGGCCCATATAACCCTATAAACATATGGACTAGGCCAAGCTCCTAGTAGGGTCGCTCCCTCCATTTTTGCTAGGTTGTGTTCTGAATGATTCCTACCCTGGTTTCTACATGTATATATATACCCAACAATCAACTTGGTTATCTTGGGCTTCAAGTACATGGTCTATTTATTTATATGCTATTATTGACTTACTTACCCTTATATCCATAGGTAGTTATATATATATTATATAAATGTTCAACATTGTTGGTGAGTCATAGGGGTCCTATTACTAATGATTATTTTTTAAAGGCTATTACCCCTTGCTCACGACACTCATGTATACTTCTCGCCCCAATTTAAAGCTTAAGAAAATCATATTACTGAGGAAAGGTAGGAAAATATGTTAGGATCAAAATAAGTTACAGGTTCAAACTCTTCTGATGTAAGTTGTAACAACAAAATAATTGAATTATTTAATCCATCTACCAATATTGTAACAAATTGTTAAATTCCAACTTTTATTTTGTGAGCTTTGAATGATGGCGGGTAAATTGATGGGGATCAGGTTTTTGAATATAGTCACCAATTCAAAGTGACCATGTACGACATGAGAGTAAAGGACAAGAAACTCTTACTTGCTGCTAAAATAGCTGCTGTATTTCTTTTATTAATCATAAAAAACTAAAAAAAATCATCACATAGCTTGGCTTAAACAGCCTAGGATTCCTTGCAATCAAAAGAGAACAATAAAAGAAAATAATAATAACAAATATTACAATAATTCTAATTAAGAAACTTATAGGTAAAAGTTGACTTTGGCAAGGGTTTTATTGGGCCTTTCTTGGATTATTGTCAATCTTGGTGAGGCCCCTAAGCTCCTGCATCATAAATGGGTAATGTCATACGAATTGCTGAGCAGGTACTACTGGCATTAATTGTTTATGATTGTGTTGAAGCAATATCTTCTCTTCGGCCTTTGCAATATGTCAAATATACACTACGATCAGGAATGGTCTCTTTGATTGTGGGATGCTCCTTGAACCTTTGAATCCATGGTTGTAAGAGAGGAAAGCTATGATCATCAGCTTCTAGCACTTCCAACCAAACACTAAATCTAGTCAATCCAAAAAACTTCTTGTTGCCGAGGGCATGCTAGCTCTTCCAAACTTTTCTCAGAAGCGAGCCTCAGCTCTTTGGAAGCAAGGGGTTGTGAGGCCATGTCTCTTCAATGTACTCAAGAATGATAAAGGACTCTGCAATTGGCTTTCCATTATGAACAAGCACAGGAATCTTCTTGTGCACTGGGTTGTACTTGAGAAGCAGATCACTCTTCTTCTTCATGTACACATCCACTTCTACATGCTCATACTTCACATCCTTCAGTTTTAGGGCCCATATGACGCTGTAAACATGTGGACTATACCAAGCTCCTACAACCATCACTGTTTCCATTTTCGATAGCTTGTGTTCTGATCGATTCCTATGCTGGTTTTTAAATTAAATCCGATAATATATATTTCTAATAATTAACAATCAACTTATCATCATCTTGGTAATCTATATATGCTATCACTGACTTACTAATTAATTGCCTAGTCAAGATTCCTAATGAATTAGAAAATGTATCATGGGCTGGTTTGTCAGTCAGCCAAATAAATTAAACACATTAATAATCTAACAAAGAATTATTATTTATCAATACTTAGGGAATTAATTCAGTAGAAAAAAGCAATGTTCCAAACTAATGTTTTTATTTTTTTGTTGTGCAACTGGAGGCTCAAGGCCCAAAAAGCAAACTAATAAGGAGTTTCAATTACAAAATGAATTTCCACTTTAATATGTAGTTTTTCATTTTCTCGAATGGTCTCATGATATCATATATTGAATTCTTTCTCATTCTTCCAAAATCCAATATGTCTTCTAATTTCTCTCAAATATGTTTTTCTTGTTTTTTCTCTAGATCTACATAATGAATCAAACCATATATTGACTTATCGAAAATTCTAACTTATTTTGTCACACTTGTTTGCTCTCTCATTTAAGTTGTGGTGGTCACATTTTGACCTCAAATTTGCTCAGTATTAGTAGAGGCGTCGATAAGCACAGAGGCTGCCCACTAAGCTTGGGTGCCACTGCGAGACGCCAACACAGTCACTTAGATTAAAAACCAAGCAATACCAGGATAAGAGGAGCTTCCAAATTTGATAATAACACCATTATTTTATAAGCTATAGCTAATGGTTCACGTCCAATCACAAAGAACAAAGCATGCATGGTACATTATTTCAAACTACTAGTGTTCATGATCTTGATCATGATGCAGTAAACCTCTCTCTTAGGGCTTTGAAATAGGCCACCAATTTATGTTGATGAGGAAGATTGTCCTTGATCACAGGGACCTCTCTAAAATTGTTGATCCAAGCCTCCAAGCGAGGGAACATATTAGCTTCTATCAGCTTTACACCAGCTGCTTCTTCCATCCCTTCTAGCCAACCAGCTATCCATCCAAAGGCCAAGTCTGTAAGCCCAATCTTGTCCCCTCCAAAAAAATTTTTCTCCCCAAGCCCATGTTCTTCTATTGTTTTCAACACTTCTTGGGCCTCTTTTCTTGCCTGCTCATGTTCTTCGCCAACCGTATGGAAAAATGCAATGAAAGTTGGGCTCTACAAGGCCCAATGCAATATGTGGTCAGTTGCTTGTTTAAAAGAAATTTCTATATGCACCCTCAAATTTTAATATTTAAGAGTAATATTTATGAACCATATGAACTAGTGTGGATTGTGGAATAAATCTGATATAAAAAGAAAGAAAAATCGCTTTTATTTTCTAAATTATTAATATTTGGATGAAAATACAGATCAAAATATGATTCACTCACCTTGTCCTCTCCGAACTTGGTCCAAAACCGAGCCATGGCTCTCTCAAAAGGGTCATCTGAAAGCAGGGGATTCTGTGGCCACACCTCCTCAATGTATTCAAGAATGACTGTGGACTCTGCAATTGGTTTGCCGCCATGAACGAGCACTGGGATCTTCTTATGAACTGGGTTGTACTGCAAAAGAAGATCACTCTTGTTGGTAAGGTTCTCTTCCACATATTCATACTTCACACCCTTCAGTTTTAGAGCCCATATGACTCTGTAACAGAAGGGACTAGGCCATGTTCCTAGTAGCTTCACTTCTTCCATTTCTCTAAAAATGTGATTTCTCTTTCTTCCTAACGTGCTCCAATTTAATGGGTTGGCTTTGTTGGTCTTTATAGGCAATTGGGTCAAAAGTTTAGGTAGTTAAAGGACTAATTTATGTTTGAATATTGGCTACTCTTGAATAAGAAGAAAATGGGTCATTTACACATGTAGTATTCATCCAAACTTTAACTTGTTGGACCCGGCATGTAGAAATCATATATTTTATGGGTACCCTCTCATTCAAGTAGTGTTTGTCTGCTTGTTTGCCAAGAAAACCGAGGATTTCTAAGAACAGGAATAAACTGCTTCATTAAGCTTGTTTTTAGTAGCCTGATTAGAGATTAGACATTCCTTACCATGACAGAATCACAGATGGTGATAATAGTAAAACAAAAGAAGGTGCATACATCATGGGGTCTTCCTTTGGTGTTCTTGGCCCACCACAGAAAGTAAGAAACAGCCACTTTTGTCTTTCTCTAAATTGCTTCCAAAACTCCTTGAAAAGCCATCTCAAGTGGTCAAAAAGAAGACCGAGATGAGTAATGCAACTTCCCTTTTACTATTCCACAGGGAAAGTTCAAAGCTTTATCCTGCAGGACATATCTCAAGTGGTCAAAAAGAAGACCGAGATGAGTAAACAGGGAAAGTTCAAAGCTTTATCCTGCAGGACATCATATATTTATTAAACAGGCCAGGGGTTTGAAGCAGAACACAAATTCAACAAGAAATGAAAGAAGTGAAGCTGTTTGGAGCTTGGCCTAGTCCATAGGGTTACAGGGTGATATGGGCTCTGGCGCTCAAGGGTGTCAAGTACGAATATAAAGAAGAGGATTTGGGTAACAAGAGTGATTACAAGAGGATTTGCTGTTTACAGATGAAATGTTGGTGTATTACAAGCAGAAGAGGGATATGCTTATTGCTTCAAGCTGGCTAAAATAGACATAATTAGCAGATAATTTCTTATTAAACTAGTTTTATTGTACTTGTAACTCATAAGAGGATGCTCTCATCATAAATTGTGTTTCTTATGAAATTTACCAAATGCTCGAGTATGTAGGACACTAGGACCTAATGCACCAAGTAGTCTTATTGTAGGACACATGGACATACAGTAGAACTATCTCATATGAAATTAGAGAAACTGTTATCCCTCACTAACTAACAACCACTACCCGTGCTATCACCAGAGTAAGAGTTTCCTCAGTAATTAATTTTTTGATTTCTTTCTTTTTTTTACCAAAGTCTTTAGCGACATATTTAAATCAATGACAATATATTGAGAACTTTGTGGGTAAAATTTCTTATATAGTATTTGTGCTATAAAACCTTTCTTGTTTGGTTTGTAGCAGATTGAAAAATGTGAATCAGGAGAAACGTCCTTTATCGGGGTTATAACTCTCACAGTCCTTTATCTAACAAAAGCAATCCCTAATTGGAAAGGAAAAGCAATCCTAATCTTAAATGAAAAGAATTTCCAAAATTTTAGGAAAGGAAAAGCAATCCTAATAATCTTAATTGTCTCTCACTCTCTCTCTCTAACTCTAGCCACGTTCTTCTATTATCCTTAATTTTAGTTTGTTTACCATTTTATCCTTAATTGTTAAATTATGTTGAATCAAATTAAGAATATTTTTAAAATTCACAAATTTAATCAATATACTTCTCCTTCTCACTTTATTTATATAAATAATAAATAAATAGATAGATTATCTTAATGGATTAAATCTCATAATTTATGAGAGAAGTTCCACAATATATGATGTTTCTTCATCTGCAAAATCCAAATAAAAATACATCAGTTCACAAAATGAAAATTAAAGCACCCTATGTTGGGTGATTTTAATTGGGTTTTAATATGGGCTGGGCTTCATTTTGGTAATAGTTTAGCTTCGTTTTGTTCCAATTGTTTTCTTTATGAAGAGTTTTGGAATAGTTTGGATTTTGGAAGAGTTTGGAGATGATTAGGAGTTTATAATTAATAAGTAAATAAATTTTCAACGTTTCTTTAAAATTTTAATGATATTATTTCGATATTTTCCTTGGGAGAAGTGGAGAAGTAGAAGGGTCGGTTAGTTATAGCAAGGGTAAAAAGGGAAGATAAATTTGATACGAGGAGAGATACTTAAACTGAAGACAGGGACTGGCTCTGTTTCAGTCTTCCCCTAAATCCAAGCCTGAGTAATTAACAGAGTTGGAGTAGGCAATGGCAGACGTAGTATTGGCGCTAGAATTAGAATACCTCTGCAAAGGCCTCAACGACCGGACCTTTGAGAAATTCCACCGTCTCTTCCACAATATTTCCTCTGAGATTCGCTGTTTGGAACTACAAAGTCAGCGAACAAACGCAATGGCGATGAAGAAACAAGTGGTCAGGCAAATACCCAACAACTATCCCTACACTTATGGAGGCGAATTCGAATTCCAAGAAGTCATGCAGGTAAATTGAGCTTCTATGAGTGGAATTATTTGTATTACTGAAACTGTTTCAACAAGTATGTGAATTTGATGGTTTAAAAATTAAAGTTTTTGAGTTGCTAACACAGGATAATCAAGCGATATTCAAAATCCAGTCTGAAGTTGTAGCTGTGAGTAGTTGGTTTTTTTAATTTTCTGTTCAAAGTTGAATTATGTATATGAAATTGGTTGCTTCTGTCACACAGATTTTTAGGCAATTCTTGTTATCTGAAGGCTTTATAGAACTGTACCCACCACTGTATGCACCTTTGAGTGAAGGTGGTGGTGCTGCTTTTATATCCGACTACTTTGGGCAATCTACATGTCTTGCCCAGTCACCTCAGTTTCACAAGCAGATGGCTATCTGTGCTGGCTTTGGCCGTGTTTTTATGTCCGAGGATGTTTCCATAGCTGACGACTCCAATACACATAGCCATCTATTTTCTAGTCTTCATGTTGAAATGGAGATGGATGAGCCAGATGAGGTAGAATTTTTTTATTTTTTTATTTTTTTTTCGTTACCACCCAAATATGGCAATGGATGTGGCTTACTAACTCTAACATTGTTTGTGCAGTTGATGGACACTGTTGAACGTTTATTTATCACAATTTTTGACATTTTGAACAAGAATTGTAAGAAGGAACTTGAAGCTGTAGGGAAGAAATATCCATTCACACAATTGAAGGTCATTGTTGTTACTCAAAAATACCAAATATTTTTGTTCTCTATTCATATGGTTGTTAAATTGAATCTTGACACTTAATGCATTTGCAGTACTTGTCAAAGACTTTACGACTCTCATTTGAAGAAGGTGTTCAAATGCTCAAGGTTAGGAATACAGAAAAATTAATGAAATTTAGTGTGTGGGGAGATATATGTTGAGAACTATTAGAGTACACAACTCTAATATTTAAGTTGTCAGAGAGACAACACAAGTAAACAAATTACTTGTATTAAAGACATAACATGTTACAACACAGCCACTCACAAAGAAAAGCTCACAGCTTGGATTAGCTTACATTAGCTTGGATCCGCTTAGATTAGCTTATTAGCTTGGATCCGCTTAGATTAGCTTATTAGCTTGGATCCGCTTGAATTGTTACAAAGAAGGTGCCTCCTCCTATTTATAGGCTTTGAGAAGGTTAATCCAATGGTTAGAAGCTATACAAGTGTCACCCATCTAAGGGTGGTTCTAGAATCTACTTACAAGCTTCTAGAATACTTCTAGAGTATTCCATGTTCTAAGAGGTTCTACACCTTTTTTAGATATTTCTACATTTCCCTAGAAGTCTCCAGAATGTCATGGATAAATCTACTTGTGTCTTGAAAGCTCCATAAGACTCTAGAAGGCTCTGGAGAACTCTTGAATATCCTTGAATACTCTGGACTTCTCTTGAATCCTCTGGATTTCTCTAGAGAATTCCTGGAACGTTCTGGAAAATTCTAGAACATTCTAGAAGCTCTCAATAGCTATACTTCTCTAGTTTATTCTAGAGAATTCTCAAATGGGCTGGGGTTGATATATTTAACACTCCCCCTCAACACCAGCTCATTCTTCTCACCACGTTGAGTTGAAGACGAAATTTTTCGAACTTGCTAGTATTTAAACCTTTTGTGAACAAGTCTGCAACTTGGTCATCTGTATTGATCTGCCGCATCTTAATTTCTTCTTGTAGAACCTTTTCTCTGATAAAATGGTGGTGTATCTCCACATGTTTAGTTCTTGCGTGAAAAACTGGATTTTCAGCCAAACGAACAGCCGATTGATTATCGCAGTATAATGGTATTGAATAATCTACTGGTTGGTGTAGATCATTCATTAACTGTTTCAACCATGTAGTCTCTTGAGCTGCCATTGCTGCTGCCCTGTACTCCGCTTCAGTAGTTGACAAAGATACAGTCGGCTGTCTCTTACTACACCATGAAACTACTCCACCACCAATTCTGAAGACATATCCAGTAGTTGATCTCCTGGTGTCATGATCTCCCGCAAAATCTGCGTCACAGTAGCTAACTAGCTTACAGTCTTCACTTTTCTTGTACAAGAGACCATAGTCAATTGTACTCTTTACATATCTCAATATTCGCCGAACAGCTTCTAGATGAGACTTCTTTGGGTTTTGCATGTATCTACTCATTACGCCAACTGCATAAGAAATGTCAGGTCTAGTCAAAGTTAGGTAGATCAGACTACCTACCAATTGTCGATACATTGTTGCGTCTTCTAAGTCTTTGCCTTCATGTGCACACATCTTGGCATTGGCCTCCATCGGTGTTGAGATTGGCTTGCACTCAAGCATTCCAAACTTTTGCAACAAATCTTTTGCATATTTATGTTGACACAAAAATATCCCTCCTTGTGTGCGATCAACTTCTAGCCCAAGGAAGTGCTTAAGCTGACCAAGTTCTTTCATCTGGAAGCGAACTGACAAATTTTCCTTTGTTTGGCAAATTTCTATCTCATCATCACCAGTGATGATTAAGTCATCCACATATACCAGCACGACAGCTAACTTTCCTCCATTAGCTTTGACAAATAAACTGGAATCTGCAGGTGCTATAGAATAACCACTTTGAGAGAGAAATTCAGCAATCTTACCATACCATGCTCTTGGTGCCTGTTTTAATCCGTAAATTGCCTTTCTAAGCTTACACACATGCTCGGGATGAACTTTGCTTTCAAAGCCCATTGGCTGCATCATGTAGATCTCTCGATCCAACTTTCCATGCAGAAAGGCATTTTTCACATCCATCTGATACAAGTTCCAGTCTTTGTTGGCTGCAAGTGCAAGTAGAACTCGTACAGTTGTAAGCTTTGCCACTGGACTAAATGTTTCATCATAGTCTAGTCCATACTGTTGAGAGAACCCTCGAGCCACCAACCGAGCCTTGTACCTCTCGATCGATCCATCAGGACGACGTTTTATCTTGTACACCCATTTGCATGATATGGGTTTCACATCTTTTGGCTTTGGCACTAGTTCCCAAGTCTGATTTTGCTCAAGCGCAGTGATCTCTTCTCCCATGGCTTTAAGCCACTCAGAATTCTGTGATGCTTCTTCAAACACCTCAGGTTCGACTGCTTCTTCTGCTATGGCTGCGTTGGCGTATTTAGGATTTGGCTTTCGTATTCTCGTTGACCTTCTGAGTTGTGACTGTGGGCTTGATTCTTCTGCTTCACTAGCAGGTGGCTGATATATACCAGTTTGCCAAGGATTCTGAGTTACTTCATGGCTAGCATCATCACGGTCAAACGAATCCTCAGGCTCATCTGGACTTGATTGAACTTGAGTAGTTTGCTCCCCCATCTTCTGTTGTAGCTTATCTTCAATTTCTCTTGAGTCTGGTAACACTCCTTTTTCTGAGGACCACCAAGACGATGCTTCATCGAACACCACATCTCTTGATGTGTAACACCTTCCATTTGTAGGATCACAACATTTCCACCCTTTTCTCTGGTTGTCGTATCCTACAAAGATACATCTAATGGCCTTTTTGTCGAACTTGCTACGTAGATGACTTGGAACAAATACGTAGCACACACAACCAAATACTCGAAAGTAACTAACTGTAGGTTTCATACCCCACAGTTTCTTAAAGGGTGAAACAAATTCTAACCTTGGTTGAGGGAGTTTGTTAATCACGTGAGCCGCAGTTCTCATGGCTTCAGCCCAAAACCTTCCTGGTACATTCTTTGCATGTAGCATACTTCGACAGATCTCTGCAAGGTGTTGATTCTTTCTCTCTGCCACCCCATTTTGCTGTGGGGTGTTTGCACATGTGAACTGATGACGTATTCTTGATTGTCGTAGATATTGAGAGAACTCGTGTGAGTTATATTCTCCTCCATTATCAGTGCGTAGGCAGCGGATTTTCTTTTGCACTTCTCCTTCAACTGTCTCTCTGAACTCTTTAAACTTTGAAAAAGTATCGGATTTTTCTTTTATAAAGAAAACCCATACATACCTGGAGAAGTCATCGATAAACGTCACCATGTATCGCATCCCACTCACCGATGGTTGCTTGACGGGTCTGAACACATCAGAATGAACAAACTCTAACGGTTCTTTTGCTTTGAACTTTGACTCATTGTATGGTAGTTGATGCGCTTTTCCATACTGACATCCTGCACAGACTGTATCCGTTCTCACGTCAAGCTGAGGAAGACCCTTAATCAATGCCTTCTTTATCATCACACTTAGTTTGTGATAGCTAACGTGACCTAATCTCATATGCCATAGATCTGCTATCTCGTTCCTCCTTGTCTTGTCCACATATGCAGATTCTGCGGACATTACATAGACTGACTCCAATCTTCGTCCTTCCATCATCGGCTTTTCTGTGATCTTGAGGTCTTGATAGACCTTCACATCTCGTGGACCGAACAGAACATAGTTGCCTGATGATGTTAACTGTGTTACAGAAAGTAAATTTTTCTTCATACCTGGAACGTGGTAGACATCTTGGAGTGGCACTTGGTTAGGACTGTATCGAGGTACAATGATTGTTTTGCCGATGTGAGCTATCGGTAATCGCGAGTTATTAGCTGTCACCACCACGCGACCTCCCTTGTATTCAGTCATATTTTTTAATTTTTCTTGATCACCGGTCATGTGATTTGAACATCCTGAGTCGACGATCCAATCATTCTTGTAGTTGACTTGTTCAGGCATCATTACTGCGAAGGCTAGCTCCTCTTCCTCTATTGCAAGGGATGCTTCGGCGTCCCAATCGTCTTCACTTTTCTTCTTTAGGCTTGATGTAGCAGCATTACTTTCTGTGGGCTTTTTGAACCAACAATCTTTCGCCATGTGACCCTTCTTTCCACAGTTGTAGCATTTGCCCTCGAACTTTTTATTATTCTTGGATTGACCACGATTGCCGTGATATTTTGGAGCTCCCCCTGTCTGAGGACTTCCTTCTCCTTGATGACTTTTCGCCTTGTCACTGTTTCTTTTAGATCCACCATCGACATACTGTTTGAAGCTACCTTTGCTTCTGTTGGTGTAGAGCGCTTCCTCCTCACCTTTTGATGAGACCCCTCCTCTTTGCTTAGCCAGAGCTTCTTGATCGGCAAGCAAATTTTCAAACTCAACAAGTGATGGTTGAGTCGGCCATCCTTGTACAGCGGCAACGAAGCCTCGGTATTCGGGTCTCAGACCATGGATAATTATTCTTTTTATCCTGGATTCCACAATAGCAGCAGTAGGATCTAATTCAGAAATTTCACGGCAGATAGACTTTACCTTGTAGAAATACTGAGCAATCGTCATGTCGCGTTGTGCAACTGATAGTAACTCGTTCTCAAGAAGCTGTAGCCTTGTATCATTCCTTCTTGAAAGGAGAGTGGCAAAGGTATCCCATGCTTGTTTTGGTGTTGTGGCTTTTCTTATGTGCTCTAGCAATTCTTCTTCAACTGTGGTCTTTAGGGCAAACAAAGCTTTACCTGCTTTGATTTTCCACTTGCACAAAATGCCAGTGGTGTCTTCTTCCGGTGGTGTGACATCGTTGCCGCCGATGACTTCCCAAAGATCTTGGCCTTGTAGGTAAGACTCCATGCATGTTGCCCACGTGTTGTAATTTTGGTTATTGAGCTTCTTGATTCCTCCAACTACTTGAAGGTCACCCATTGTGCCAGCAGAGTTTCGGTACACTAAACAAGATTAACCTTGCAAAGTACTGAACTCCTCACAATTCTTGGAAGCTTCACCCAAGTCGGCCCGTGGTCGAACCGCTCTGATACCAATTGTTGAGAACTATTAGAGTACACAACTCTAATATTTAAATTGGCAGAGAGACAACACAAGTAAACAAATTACTTGTATTAAAGACATAACATATTACAACACAGCCACTCACAAAGAAAAGCTCACAGCTTGGATTAGCTTGGATTAGCTTGCATTAGCTTGAATCCGCTTGGATTAGCTTGGATTATTACAAAGAAGGTGTCTCCTCCTATTTATAGGCTTTGAGGAGGTTAATCCAATGGTTAGAAACTAGGGGTGGTTCTAGAATCTACTTACAAGCTTCTAGAATACTTCTAGAGTATTCCATGTTCTAAGAAGTTCTACACCTTTCTTAAATATTTCTAGATACACATCAACAGCTCTAGAATCTACTTACAAGCTTCTAGAATACTCCTAGAGTATTCCATGTTCTAAGAGGTTCTACACCTTTCTTAGATATTTCTACATTTCTCTAGAAGTCTCCAGAATGTCATGGATAAATCTACTTGTGTCTTGAAAGCTCCATAAGACTCTAGAAGGCTCTGGAGAACTCTTGAATATCCTTGAACACTCTGGACTTCTCTTGAATCCTCTGGATTTCTCTAGAGAATTCCTGGAACGTCCTGGAAGATTCTAGAACATTCTGGAAGCTCTCAATAGCTATACTTCTCTAGTTTATTCTAGAGAATTCTCAAATGGGCTGGGGTTGATATATTTAACAAAAAACAAAATAGATTCATAATTTATTTCCAAGATGGCCAAATAAGAATTGCACGACCCAAAATTATAGTTCAGATCCAAAAAGGAAAAGTAGGGACGGGTCGTAACATGACATACAAGACAAGTCTTCATGTAGGCCTCTACATCATCCTTCATCTGAGGCCAATAGTAGGTATCACCTATTAATGCAAGTGTTCGACGCTGACCTAGATGTCCTGCCCATTTGGTGTCATGGCACTCCTTGATAAGCTCCCTCCTTAAGTTGCTCCATTTAGGCACGTACAATTGATTTCCTTGGGCATAGAGCAACCCATCCTTAAGCCAGAAGCGTCGAGTTTTCCCTTCCTTGACCATATCCATGAGTTGCTTTGCTATATGGTCATGACTTAGCCCCTCCTTGATCCTACCAAGGAGTGTACTCTGAAGTTGACTCAGAGAGTTGAGCATTTCAAGCTTCATGGAAGCTAGCTCGGCCTTGCGACTCAGTGCATCTGCCACATGGTTGGTTCTTCCTGGCTTGTATTCAAGGACCATGTCGAACTCCGCTAGGAAATCTTGCCACCGTGCTTGCTTAGGACTCAGCTTCTTCTGGGTCTGAAAGTAGCTAGTAGTTACGTTGTCTGTCTTCACCACAAATCTAGACCCCAGCAAGTAGTGCCTCCACGCCCTTAGGCAATGAATGATGGCTGTCATCTCCTTCTCTTGCACTGTGTATCGCCTCTTTGTGTCATTTAGCTTCCGACTCTCGTAGGCTATAGGGTGTCCATCTTGCACGAGAACTCCTCCTATAGCGAAGTCGATCAGTGTGTACCTCGAATGGCTTGCTATAATCTGGCAAGCTAAGTACAGGACCCTTTGTCATTGCCTCCTTCAGATCTTTGAAAGCCTGCTGGCACTTCTCAGTCCACTCCCAAGTAGACTTCTTCTTTAGAAGATCTGTAAGTGGTGATGCTCGCCCTGAGTATCCCTTGATGAACCGCCTATAATAGTTTACCAACCCAAGGAATGACCGTAACTCCGTTACCTTGGTTGGCTCCTCCCAGTCTCGGATGGCTTGGACTTTCTTCTCGTCCATATTGATAACCCCTTGGCTGATCTTGTGTCCCAAGAAGTTCACCTCTTGTAAGGCGAAAGAACACTTCTCCAGCTTCACATACAACTGGTTTTCCCTCAATACTTGGAACACTTTCCTTAGATGCTCGATGTGCTCCTCCAACGTTTTGCTATAAACCACTATATCATCCAAGTATACTACCACGAACTTGTCCAAGTACGGGTAGAATAACTTGTTCATCAAGGTGCAAAACGTGGCTGGTGCATTTGTGAGACCAAATGGCATTACTAGGAACTCAAAAGCACCATACCTGGTCACACATATAGTCTTGGCCTCGTCTCCTTCGGCTATGCGGACTTGGTAGTATCCCGACCTCAAATCAAGTTTAGAGAAATACCTCGCTCCACCCAATTTGTCGAAGAGATCCGCTATCAGAGGAATAGGATACTTGTTCTTGATGGTTACCTTGTTTAGAGCTCGATAGTCAATGCATAGGCGAAGAGACCCATCTGCCTTCTTCTGGAACAATACTGGAGCACCATAAGGAGCTTTCGATGGTTGTATGAATCCCGCATCCAACAGCTCTCTGAGTTGTTTCCTTAGTTCCTCCAACTCTGGTGGTGCCATCCTGTATGGAGACATTGATGGCGGCTTGGCTCCCGGTTCTAGCTCAATCTTGTGGTCCACCTCCCTCCTAGGCGGCAACCTTCTCGGTAGTTCTGGCGACATCACGTCCTCGAACTCCTTGAGGACTCTAGAAACTTCCTTTGGCAGCTGGCCCCTATCATTAGCATCTTTTTCTACCAGCGTTGCTAAATAAGTCGGTTCATGCCTCTTTAATCCCTTAGAGAGTTGCATGGCCGACAATATTTTGGATGACCTTGTCTCGACTTTGGCAGGGACTAGGCATGGAAGACTTCCTCCATTCAGGCATATTGCATCCAAAGCGGGAAGGATAGTAGCATTTCCCTTCCGCAAGAACTCCATGCCGAAGACAACTTTGAAGTCATCCATTGGTACCACAGATAAGTCGAGGGTACCCCTCCATTCGCCAATGCGAACGTCTACCCCACGAGCAATGCCATGCACGGCCTTGGCCTCTGAGTTGACGGCTTTCAGCCACCCGCCTCCTTGGGTCACTTCAAGCCCCAATTTCTTGGCTTCATCTAGGGAAATGAAGTTGTGCGTGGCTCCGGTGTCTACCATGGCTTGGGTGAACTTGTTGTTGATGTTCACGTCCAAGTACATGAGACCTTTGTTTTGCTGCTTGGGTAATTCTCTATGCCCCTTAGCAGCATTAAGAAGTTGTAGGGATCCTACCTTAGAGTCATCCCCACTAAGGCATTCCTCGTCAAGCTTTGTCGCGAGTGCGCTCAAAGCTTTCCTCCTTGGGCAATCCCTAGCCCAATGATCCCCATCGCAAAGGAAACATCCAGAACGAGGTTTGTGGTCCTTACCACCCTTGTCCCCTTTCTCGAAACTCTTAAAAGTTTTCTTATGAGAAGGTGGTTTGGAAGTACCTTCCTTGTGGCTCGAGGCCTTGTCTCCCCCACCTTTAGGGTAACTACTCTTGGAGGATGAGGGCTTGGACTTGGAAGAATCGCTCTTCTTGAATTCGACAAGTTGCTCTGCTGCGGCCATCGCGCTAGCTAAGTCTTGAACACCTCGTCGATGCAACTCTTGTTCCGCCCACGGTTGTAGTCCATCCATGAAGTTGAACAACTCCTTGTCTGCCATATCGGGGATTTCCAACATGAGGGATGAGAATTCTTTGACATAGTCGTATAGACTTCCCGTGTGCTTTAGCCGCTTAAGATTCTTCCTAGCTAGATGCTCAGCATTCTCGGGATAGAACTGCTTCTTTAATTCATTCTTGAATTGATCCCAAGTATCGATAGTGCACGTACCTTTTTCGATGTCGGCATGTCGACGCCTCCACCATAGCGTAGCCGTGTCGGTGAGGTACATGGTCGCCACTCTAATTTTTGCCCTCTCATCCGTGATAGAGACTGCCTCGAAGTATTGCTCCACATTGAACAGAAAGTTGTCCAACTCCCTAGCACTCCTAGACCCATTTTAGGTCTTAGGTTCAGGAGTTTTGACCTTCTGAGATCCATGGTTAGGCGCCCCATCATTCGCCATGGCCCTTTTCCATAAAGCCCAATCGCCTCGCATTTCCTCGACTTGAGCTTGGAGGGTCTCCACGACTTCCTTAACATGAGTCTCATGCTCCACCCGAGCTTGCTCATGTTGTTGTGCTAGCTCATTCATAGTAGCTAGCAAGTCACCCTTGACATCGTTGGTGATCTCCTCTGCGACTTCCTCTCGCATCTCCTTCAGAGCATTGCGAAAGTCCGCCACAGCGAGCTCAATCTTGGCAAGCCTTGCCTCGTAGCTAGACATGATGTCCCTTGACTTCTCACGCTTCTTCCCAACCTTGGGAGCGATCTCAGCAACAACGTTCTCCACTTCCGACATTATTCTCTCTCCTTAGTCACGAACCCCTTCGTAACTTTGGCTCTGATACCACTTTGTCACGCACCTAGACTTACCCTTGCTAGATGACCGTGATGGCACTTAGACGACTCCCCTTTTTGTCACCTAAGTCAGCCTCCAATGTGCTTGAGAGTTTCCTCGAACCCCTAAGACACAACGCCTTGAGAGAGAAAGACAAGAAGAGAACACTTTGAGAAAGCTAAGTAGAGAACTTGTATTGATAGTTTGAATTGCTTAGATTAGCTTGGATCCGCTTGGATGGTTAGAAATGAGGTGCCTCCTCCTATTTATAGGCTTTGAGGAGGTTAATCCAATGGTTAGAAACTATACAAGTGTCACCCATCTAAGGGTGGTTCTAGAATCTTCCATATTCTACACTTTTCTTTTATCTTCTTACAAGCTTCTAGAATACTTCTAAAGTATTCCATGTTCTAAGAGGTTCTACACCTTTCTTAGATATTTATCTACATTTCTCTAGAATGGTTCTAGAGACTTCCATATGCTAGAACTTTGAAGAGTTCTCTAGAAATTGGCCTTACCCTTAATTCTTGAACTTTGTGGAACTTTCTAGAACTTGGGCTGGGCCTATGTAGAAAAACCTCATTTTTCATGGGTTTTGCACCAAAATTGCTGGGTTGTGACACTAAGGTCCATTTTCCCAAATCCATTTTAACCTTGGTTTTTTTTGTTTTTTCATGTTTTGCCATTTTGCCAATATTTTTTCCTTTTTTTTCTGTGTCTTGCCATTGGGAGTGGCTTGCTTCTTTCACTACAATGTCATGACATTTTGAAATCAAGCTCATTCTTATATTAAGCTACTTTGAAATGAATAGAAATTTTCCTCTCTTTAAATGGCTTAAATTGGTAAAAACAATTTTGCCAGCCTTTTCTTCCATGTTATCAATCTCACACAATCCAATTGTTACATTCAAGATATTTTTTCCTACACAATAAACAATATCTCTACACTTTTAGTTTACGTGGTCTCAAACTAACAAGTAATATTTTCCAAATATCCAGCAAAAGAGAAGGGAAGAGAAGAGAAGAGAAGCCCCCTACACAACATAAAGGAAAAGCCCCATGTTTCAAAAAACAAAGAAAAGAAGATATCCCCTACAAAAGATACCCAAGCAGATGCAAACCCAGCAACAATCAAGATTAAACCCCCCAAAACTCATTAACCCACCTGTAAACACCCATCCAAATTTCTTTTGAGCAATGAGCAGTTGAATACTATCTTTTGATTACTATGACAGACAATTGTTGCACCCAAGGAGTTAAATTTCGAAATTTTCAGCAAAATTTCGCCGAAAATTTCGTTTTTGGGAGGTATGGAAATTTTAAAACCTTTCCTTCTAAATTTCGTGTAAATTTCTGAAATTTTCGGAAATTTTCGAATTCTATTCAAACCCTAAAAATCAAAACTCAAATTACACAAAACTGGCATATCAAACTTTAGGGGAATGAAAGCCTATGGTGAGGGAAGAAAAACCCACAAAAAAAAATGGTGATCGGAGCTCGAAGGTGGCCAGAATCGGCGAAAGAAACCGGCGGTGGAAATCTTCAATTTTGCAATTTCGGAAGCACATGGTGGCTGCCCGGCGTGGAGGAAGGGAAGGAGAAGATGGCCGGCGTCTGGGCCTTCCGTTGGTGGCCTTGGATTGATCGGAAAATGCATGCTTGGTGGCCGGACATGGTGGTGGCGGCTGCTGTGTGAGGAAGGAAGAAAAAAAAAATGGGAAGAAAGGTGAGACTCACGGGCAGGGAGGAGAGAGGAAAGAAAAAAAAAAGGGAAAGAGAGTGGATCTCACGGGCAGCTGGGCAGGGGGAGGGTAAAGGAAAAAAGGGAGGAAAAGAAAAAAAGGAAAGAAAAGAAAAAAGGAAGGAAGGAAAAGAAAAAAAGGAAAGAAAAGAAAAAAGGAAGGAAAGAAAAAAAAGGAAGGGAAGAAAAAAAAGAAGGAAGGAAAAAAGAAGGAAAAAAAGGGAAGGAAAAAAAAGAAGGAAGGAAAAAAGAAGGAAAAAAAGGGAAGGAAAAAAAAAAGGAAAAAAAAAGGAAAAAAAAGGAAGGAAAAGAAAAAAGGAAAGGAATAAAAAAGGAAGGAAGGAAAAAGAAAAGAAAAAAATTTAAAATTAATTGAAATTTGACCGTTTGAGACATTTAGGCAACTGAAAAAAAAGTTTGGGGTTTCGTTTGAGATTTTGTTTAGTTTTTTAGCTTTGGGTTT
>QANT01006560.1:0-40112 GCA_003254885.1 Purshia tridentata
CTGCTATGAATTTAATGAACCAACAGTCACATATTTAAACAGTTGTGCAAAAACATTCAGACCGAGCTCGTATGGCTTATCGTACTTGTTTGAATGCAGGAATTGATTGCACAAAGTTTTGGTTGCGACAAGGACTTGCTTTTCGTGGCCATGATGAAAGTGCCACTTCAAGCAATATGGGGAATTATTTGGAGCTTTTGCAATTTCTTGCAGATCACAATGAGAAAGTTAAGGCCGTTGTGTTGGAAAATGCTCCAGGAAATCTCAAGTTAATAGCTCCTTCAATTCAAAAAGATATTGTCCATTCATGTGCCTTGGAAACCATCAATTTCATCATGAATGATATGAAAGATAGCTTCTTTTCTATAATGGTGGACGATTCACGTGATATTTCAATAAATGAGCAAATGGCGATGGTGTTACGTTATGTGGACACATATTTCAATAAAAGAGCAAATGGCTATGGTGTTGCATTATGTGGACGACAAAGGGCAAGTAATTGAAAGATTTGTAGGGGTCCAACATGTTGCTGAAACCACTTCTAGTGCACTAAAGTATGCCATTGATGCATTCTTTTCTTTCAACAAATTGAGCTTTTCCAAGCTACGAGGGCAAGGTTATGATGGAGCTAGTAATATGAGAGGTGAGTTCAATGGCCTTAAAACAAGAATTTTGAGAGAACAACCATGTGCATTTTATATTCATTGCTTTGCTCATCAACTTCAATTAGCTCTTATTGCCATTGCAAAAAAAAAATGCCGACATTGCCACATTTTTCACATCTTGTAATAGTGTGGTTAATATTATTGGAGGATCTTGTAAGCGTCGTGATTCATTAAGAGAACAACTCCAAAAGCATCTTATGGAAGCCTTTGAAAATGATAGTCTTCAAATGGGGCGAGGCTTAAATCAAGAATCTAGTCTCAAAAGTGCCGGTGATACACGTTCGAACTCCCATTATGGTACGTTAATTAGTTTGATTTCCATGTTTCCATCCATTGTGAAGGTGCTTGAATTGATTGTTGATGATCGCTACAATGATAGTGTGGGTGAAGCAAATAGATTATTGGGAGAGATACAATCCTTTGAATTTGTGTTTCACTTATTTTTGATGAGATCTATATTGGGAATCACAAATATTTTGTCCAAGTTATTAGAAAAGAAAGATCAAGAGATTGTGAGTGCAATGGCTTTAGTCAAAGCATGCAAGGAAAGAATACATCACATGAGAAATAATGGGTTTGATATTTTTGTTGATCAAGTATATTCCTTTTGTACCTCAAATCATATTGAGGTTCCGAACATGGATGCGACATATGTAGCTCGAGGGAGGTCACGGCGCAATGCTCCAATAAAAACATATCATCATCATTATCGTGTGGAGCTCTTTATTTATGTCATTGATGAGCAACTTGTGGCATTAGAGGATCGCTTCAATGAGGTAAATAGTGAGTTACTTCTTTGTTTGGCATGTTTGAGTCCAGAAAATTCTTTTGCAGCTTTTGACATACAAAAGCTACTTCGCCTTGCTCAATTTTATCCTCATGATTTTTTCAATCGAGATCTATTGGCACTTGAAGATCAACTTTGGATTTATGTTCATCATACGGGTTCAAGTAGTGATTTTTCTGAATTGAAAGGAATTGGTGATCTTGCGAAAAAATTGGTGGAGAAGGGGTTGGATCGGACATATGCTTATGTGTATTTGCTTATCACATTGGCTTTGGTTTTACCAGTTGCAACTGCTTCAGTGGAGAGGGCATTTTCCGCCATGAATATTATTAAGGGTCCACTCCGCAACAAAATGGGAGATCAATGGTTGAGCGATAGCTTGGTTGTCTACATTGAAAAAGACGTTTTTAGTTTTATTGATAATGAAACTATAATGACACGTTTTCAGAATATGAAATCGCGTCGTGGACAACTGTAGCTTGTATTGTTATGATTATGAATTATTAATGAAACTATCAAATTTTTAGTGTTATTTCCGTAAAAGAAAATTTATATAATTTAACACTATGACTCCCCGGATAAAATTCCTGGATCCGTCCCTGGCTGTAATGGAAAGTAAGACATTTGGTGCTTTTGGTGTACAGGCCTAAAATGATCCGAGCTGAAAATGAATAATGGAATTGAAAACTAGAAGGTCAAATTAAACAAGCTATGGATTTTAAGGTGTTTTATTTACCTGTCATACTATAAAATAAAATGCTCAATTCATAAATGCGAATTACAATGAAAAAGTAAGAAAAATGAGAAAATTTTAGTATCATGACACTAATTTATATATCAGTTTCAAATTAGGATTCCACCTTTATTTTACAAAAAACTAAAAAGCGGGGCATGCATGGGATTGGAGAAATAATTTTGCAAAATAACGCTATAAAATGCATCAAAATGTTTGATCATTACCTCTAGAACACCTAAATATATAGGCATATCAAACCATACCTGAAGAAAGACATGTGCGAAAGGCACATTAGCTATTGACTGTCAAACTGTGAGACCCAAATTGTTTTTTTTTTGATCAAGTGTGAGACCCAAATTGTTAATTGGGCTAAATTGAACGAAATGCTTCGGCTTTTAAGCCTATTTAAGGAAAAAATAATAATTTTTAAGTAGGTGATAAGAAGCTTCAAGCTGGCTAGCTAGAGATGCAGCAGCTGGAATATTAAAGCAAGAGTAATGGATAAGTTTACGAAATTAATTATGGAACAACAATAATAAATAGGTCTTATAATAAATTGATTCTTAAAGTTTGGGCAGCCTAATGTAAATGATCAGAATCTGGGGCACTCGCCCACGTTGTATAAAAGTCAGTGTTTGACTACTACTCCAAAAATAAACACTTCTACTATTTATCGACTATCTTCATGTAATACCCCGTACCTTCCAAAGTTGTTTTAAAAAGTTTTTAAAGATTTTCGGGATTTTAATTTGGAGAAGTAAAATGTTTTGGGCATTTTTCTAATTTTAAGTTGACTTTTAAACTTGAGCTAAAGTTGACTTTTTTGTTCAGGCAAAGTTTTTGTGTTGACTTTGAGTTTGTTAGAAAGGTCTCGTCCTCGTGAGTTCGTAGACACGTAGCACGCTTCAGACGGAGCTACGGTTTGGAAGTTACGGACATGTAAAGAGAGGGGCAACCTTGTAATTTTAGAAAAGTTAGTTTTTAAAAAGCCCAAAACCCAGAATTTTCTCAGTTTCTCTCTCCTCTCTCCCGAAGCCTCTCTCTCTCTCGCGACCTCTCCCTTAAGCTGGAGCTTCCACCGGCGTGTGAAGACGCATCCAGCGGCGGGCTGGCCTAGTTTTTGGCCAGTCGTGGTCGCCTCTCCCTCATCCACCTTTCCTTGGTCGCCGTTCAGCTCAGAAACACCCAGAACGAAAAATCCAGTTCACGCACAGTGGAGTCATGACGGCGATTACGGCGTTTCTGGCGACGACGAGGCCAAGCACCCGCTCAGACCTTCTCTCCTCATCGAGCCCAGTTGGTTAGTGTACTCCGATCGTCCGTTGGACCGCCGTGGACAGCGGATCAAGCGTAGGTTGGCCGACAGCTTTTCCGGCCATTTTCCTCCTTTTCCGGCCACTTTTGGTCGTTGACCCAGGTTTGAATTTTGGTCCACTCAATCCCTTCTACGTGCCTGTACAGTTGTTTCCATTTTTAGTGGGTTTTGGTTTTTGGCAGGTTGACCACTGTTGACCACCGTGGGTCCTGCTGCGTGTGGTGGCGCCGGGGACCCGTTCCTTGGTTTTTGGCCTCGGGCCAACCACCCGAACCTGTGGGTGAGTTTGGGTGAGCTCCTTGACTTTTCTAGTTTGACTTCCAAGGTTGGGCAGCCACCGTGAGTGGTGGTTCCCGCCCGTTTTAGTGGTTTGTCAGCTTGTTGTGAACCTGTTTGTTTTTGGTTGACTGTCTGGTCTTAATAGGTACGCTCGGCTCAAGAATTTTATTTTCGATGCCGTTGTGCTGCCGGATTTTAGAATCCGATCAAGGGAGCCACGAAGGGTAGTTCAGTCTTTTCACGTGGTCACAGTGAGTGAATCTAAGTTCAATTAACTTCAGTTCAGTTACTTGTTTGGTTGGTTTGCTTGTTTGCTATTTGCTATTTGCTAGTTAAGGGGTTACAGAATTAGGATTGGAATCCCGACAGTTTAAAGATTATTTGAGGTTAAAGGATTAAGTAAGAGATTTGAGTATCAGTGGTTATGTTTGAGGATTAGTGAGTACTAGTTGGAGAATTCAGATCGATTCCAAGTAAGGATCTTAAGGACCTTTCCGAGGTTATTTTCAGTTTAATAACATTAATTGAGTATAAGTGGGGCTTTACTGATTTTAGTGGATTTGTTTGGTTTAGAGGATTGGTGACCAAGTTAAGGATTGTGATTGCTGGTTTGTGGTTTATTTGTGACTCGAGGCTTAATGTGGTTTGTGATTTGATTATTTTATTTGAATTTCTAATTTGAGGTTTCTAGTTAGTTTTCACTCATACGAGCTCTAGTGAGCTGACCAGGTTTGTGTTCGGTGCACCTTTGGTTGGGTGCAGGGTTGGTTTTGCAGGTTAAGCAGGCTGAGGAGACGGTGGAGAGAAGACGAGGCAGTGGGACCAGCAGCGTTTTAGAAACTTGTTTTTACACCTTGGTTTTTATGTAAAGGGTTTTGTAAATAACAATTGTTTCAAATAAATTGTTTTATATTTATGGCTCACAGTTTCAGGAAACAGTTTTCAATTTCAGTTGGTTTTCACTACAAGAAATGAGCGCATATGCCACTCTGCCTTATCAGTGGTATATGTCATCAAACACCACTGAGCTACTGTGGTAATAGACTAATTGCCACAGACAAAGCCTCAGGGTGCCTTTCGGTGGCGCTTATGGGTGTATCGAAAGATTTAGCCACCATTGGAAGATGCCTCTGTGGCATTTGAGGTTGCTTCTCTCCTTCCATTGCTTCTGCGAGTCTGACGTCCTATCTTGTCACTCTGAATTTAATTAAATTGGAAATACTACACCAAGTGGCCTCTGTGGTATATGCTAAGAGGAGTTTAAACTTCAACTCTATCCCACACCCTTTCTCTGTGGTATATAAGAAGTCGATTTTAATATACCAAATCCCACAGCATTATAGCTGTGGTTAATAAGTTGAGAATGTTAATTGACTCAGTCTATAATATATTAGCCCACACATGCTTGCCTGTGGCATTTTGTGTTAATTATTCTCCCAAGGGTATTTGCATGTGTGGGTGCCATTATTTTGCTGCTTCTCACTTTTGAATGAAATGGCCAAATTTCCTAAAGCCAGCTTTCAAATCTCATGAGCACATTTCAAATATCCTATACTCCAGGTGTTTCTTCCAATCCTATAGAGATTGAGCTACCAAATTAATATAACATAATTTTCACCAATACTAAAGGGAAGTATATAATATATATATGCCAATTACTGATCTAGTAACAACAGCATAACACATCAGATGTTCAGCAAGTGCATATCTATATATGCCACACATTTGGTCATGCAACTGTGTACCAACGATTTATACAATATTTCACACATGACACATGTAATCTATCTAATATATTCTATCAAACTATCCAAAATGCCCCGCCTCAATCATTCCCATACGCCATAATGTATTAAATGAAGGAAACCAAAAGATCTAACCACAAACTGAGTGCGACTATTCTGCCAGTGGGGCTGGCACATAACAATCATCCATGCTAAAGGGGTTGTTGCTCATTTGAGGTGTGACCTGGACTTCTCGTTGCCCTGATGCTACCTTGAGTAGATTTATAAAGGTTCCCATGTTGATATCCAACAATGAAACTCCTGCTGAAGCAAGCACTTGCTCCAATGGATGTGGCTCATTGTTGGCATTAAGTCTTTCCTCAATTTCAACAAGCTTTAGCTGCATGCTTTCAACTTTTGCAGTGGCCTCTTGTGAAACCTTTTTTTGTTCCTCAAGTTGTGTCATCAATGTTTCAACTTGACGACCAAAACTCGGGCACTCAGTGATAATTCCAGGCACATTTGCCCATTTAATCCCAACTCCATATTCGCTTACTGTGTTCCGTGTCTCTAGACCAACTACTTTAGCGTAGAAGTCATTTCACACTTGGGTGTTAACCATCCCGCCTCCGTCTTCGACAATTTTAGCAAGTTTGTGAAAAGAGTCCTGCATATTGAAAACGAATTTAGTATATTATAGCAATATTTCATGCCATTCCCCCCTCCATACAAATCAAAAAAATTTACTGCACTAGGTGAAGATACACTGGAAGCATATATAAAAATTAGGATATTAAAATCATATACTAGCATCAATTACTGGAAGTGATCACTAGGAAAGGAATATGGACCATCCACAATGATAACCATACAAGAGCAAAGGGGTGGATCAACATGAACCAATTTGTTTGTCATGAAGAAGGTTGCCATGACCAAATAAATTGCCACACCAACAAAGAATGATCGTACACTGCTCGCCTTTAAGGTGTGCGTATACGTAATACCAAGATTGCCTAAACATACAGGATTGACTCCAATGTCTAATTTTTCCATTGACATGATTAATTGTAGTGGGTTGTAAGTACGTGGGTTATATATGAAAAGCATGCTATCACTGTTGCACTGAAATTAGGCATGGTTTTAAAATTTAATCACATATTGGATAAGAGAGTGAATACCAAAAATTATAGGAAAAACATATAAATGCCATATTTCATGCACCAAGGTTGACTAATAAGAATAATGGAAATTCAAATTTCCATATAAAAAAACTAGGACCACAAATATACATAAAAGAAAATACATGCAAGTCCATCACCATTTTTTGTGAGATAGTCTCATTCACTCCTACATGGCCATTGGGAGTTTCACGTGTGTATACGAGCTTGAACATATCCATTCTGTCCAGCTCTTCACCTGGGTGTGTACATTCCTGCATCATTGGGGAAATTACAATACCATTACAACAATAGCATCCAAATATTATGTTCTAAATAACGTCAGGCATCCACTGAACTAAAGTCTAAACCAAATTATCAACATTATTGTCAACTACTGAAACTCACCCATTCATAACGCACTTGTGCAAAACTGATTCTACCTTTGACGTGATTCAATGTTGATTGCGCCCTATTTTTCTTGTTTATATTCGAACTTTTCTACAAATGAAACAAGAAGCATCCATTAATATATATGGCATGGTATGCATTGTTAATAATCATGGATACTTACATAATGCTGCAGTCTTTTATGGGTTAGTTACTAGGCCATCTTCCATGTCTCATTTGTTAACCAACTCATTCCATTGGTGGTGGTTAATGCGGTCATCCTTGGGGTGAAATCGCTCATCCATATCCATATACGAGAGGTAATGAGTGTTGAGTAGCTCAGACTTCCAAGACCTCCATCGTTCATGAAACCTCGCAACCACTACTTTCTTAATTTTTTCTTGCACATTCAACGTCTTTGGATCAAACCAATCAAGAGCATCCTAATTCAAATTCAAAGTTTGCCCATATGAGAAATTGTTATGAGCTTTATTATCAATGAACAAGGGAAAACCAAAATGTGCATTACCTTCACTTGTTTCCATGCCATGTCTTTGTCCCGCTCAGAAAAAGTCTCCCAACTCTCCACATTAATGGGAAAATTAGCAGGATCTCTAGCAATGTTCCCAATTAGAGTAGCAAACCTTCCTACAACTTTACGGTCACTATAAGGCTGACCTAAATCGTTGAACTCAATCTTCTTAGGGCCATTTATAGCAAATTTGGGCTTGCTTTTTCCTCTTCTTCTTTTAGCACTCTTGATTGGCTTTGAACTGTTATCTTCACTAACATCTTCATTAATTCTGTCATTTGGCCCAGCAACCACATCTTGCCCTCCATCGGTCACATGGTGCCCATCTTCATCATCACTAGGGGTCCCAAAACATTGAATGATCCTCGTAGTGGTCAATAGAGACACCTGGTGAAGGTGGTGGGGTCTCAAAGTTGTGACCCAACGATGTGAACAACTCCCCCGTTGTAGGAACAAAGAACCTATTCATCACTTATGCAACCCAACCTACAACTTCGCATATTAGCTAATACTTTTAATATTTTAAGACTATCAACAAGGTGTCGAGAAAATTTTTGTTTAACATTAGACTATATATATCTACCAACAGTAACATACATTCAGTTTAAAGTTTACAGTACTTTATGCTTATTGGATTATATACACTCACTTATATAGCACCCGATACTTTCTAAATATCACTATATCTATATAAATAACATTAGTCACTTCAATTCTTAATCTAGTCATATTAGCATCTTGGTTCAAATATTTTTCTGACCATATTTAAAGTATAAAAAATTTATGCGTTAAGGCCATGTCCACCCCCTCCCCAAAAAAGCATAATAATAACTAAGGTGAGCAACCACGGTAGCCAACAGTTCAAATCTGCATTTATATAGGTACACATTGAATGCGAGAGAAAGCCCATTATCAATTACTGTTAGTGGTAGATGGAAAATTAAATATGCCACAATTATACTGAAAGCCAGGACTTGCGAAATCACATTTATAGGCTTCTGGTACTTAATGGGCCAACTGAACAAACCCTGGGTACTTCTTTATTGAAGATTGAATAGCTCTGCTAAGTCCAAAAGTAATTTTCTTTATTCTCTGCACATCGATCTGTGCATAATGCTCATTATCTATACTAATTTGAATTTTTATGATTTCACAAATTTATTTTATAAAAACATAAAAAATTCTCTGATTCCTTTTGCTGCCATGTATCCATGTTGATCTGTAATATTCACATGCAACTTTACTATTTATTGATTCCCTGTTTTTTGAACCCTATCCCTAAATTCTTCACTTTAATCATGCAGTATCTTGACCACAAACCTGTATGAGTGGACAAGTGTAGGCATTCTCACATTCCAACAAGCTCCGGTAAAATCAAACTAACACTAGTTTGGTTTTTTTTATAGAATTATTGGCATGTGGAATTCAACCCAGAGATGAAGGTCATACCTGGTGATCACACTTTTATTCAGACTTCCACTGACTGCGACCTTGCCTCTGAGCTGATTTGGGTGGTTCTCCAGATTGCAATATCTAGCCTTCTAGTGAGTTCTTTTAGGTTCTCTTATGGATTACATATATGTGTGCCTAAACCACTTGCCCTGATATTTTCGTCCCTCCCTCGCAAAGTGATGATTTTGAATTTTAATTTAATTGAGTTACTAAATCACGTGGGTGGCAGTAATATATAATACTGTGTAGTTACCAAAGCAATGGATCCCTCCAGAAGTACTAGACCATTTACAAATCAGTTATATTTACATATATTAAAATAGGGAGACCATGTACTCTTCAGCCACATGTAAGACACAGCTGAAAGCTTAAGCTTCGGTGACAATAGCTGTTTGTCCTTATGTACAAATGTCTCTCCCTTCACTCATATAACATTTGAATTTTATCACCCAAACTTTCCTTTAGCCTACAAGACAATGATAACACTCACTTTCAATCATGGCTATAAAAGGTGTGATTTACATACATACAATTTACTACATATCGTTCTCACATGTCCAACCCACCAAAACACCCTCGTAAGCTTCACT
This sequence comes from Purshia tridentata, assembly GCA_003254885.1. Taxonomy (NCBI): domain Eukaryota; kingdom Viridiplantae; phylum Streptophyta; class Magnoliopsida; order Rosales; family Rosaceae; genus Purshia; species Purshia tridentata. The sequence continues at coordinate 9,628 of QANT01006560.1, forward strand.
TCGAAGACCACCCAAATCCCCACAATCAACCATGTCTATCCTTGCCTCATCATCTAATGAGCATATTTCAATTAATCCCCTTGTACCTACAGCCCAGAAAATATGGAGCATCCACATGCCCAACTTTCCAGATGCGTATTCACATCCTATGCATCAAACAACTGCGGTTCAAGGCTCATCCTCCATTGGGCCAACACAACACGTTCATGATCGAATGACATTTTTCGACTACAATAGTGTAGCACGTGCACTACACAAGCCTAGAACGGGGCCACATCTTTCCCCATCAGCACACTCTCCAACCGTGAAAGTTGATATTGAATTGGACTCAGATGAGGAAATACGAAGCACAGGTAATTGTCATGACATAGTTGCAACCCCTCAAAGTTGTGCATGTTCTTTCGTGGGTGAGGTCCCACCAGTGCCGCCTTATGTCGAATGTGCTCCAACAATGTTGCCACTAGTACGTTCTATTAAACCTCCCATTGAGTACATTGATGAACGCATCATTCGGTGTTTGAACAAGAAAAAGGGTAAATACCCACCAAGTGCTTCATGTTAAATAATTGTACGTTGTAAGAATTGACATAATTTATACCATTGTTGACACGCCCCGACCCTCGGGCACGTGCCTAAACTACTGAAAACTGCCAACTGTTTCCTGTGGGCCCCTTTTCTGAAAATGTGAGCCATGAATATAAAATAATTTATGAAAGCACAACTGAAATTTTACAAAACAATTCACATAAAACCAAATGTAAAACCTTTTACATAAAAGTCACAGTGTAAAATAACTTTCTGAAAACAGTGCTGGTCCCACTGCCTCGTCTTCTCTCTACTGCCTCCTCAGCTTGCTCAACCTGCAAAACCAAACCCTGCACCCAACCACAGGTGCACCGGTTTACACACACCAACCCGGTAAGCTCACTAGAGCTTGTGTGAGTGAAATCTAAATGAAAACCTCAAATTAGTAATCAGTAAAATAATCAAATCACAACTAATAAAATCCTTTCTTAAAGAACCAAAGTTTCCAAAAACTGACAAATAAGATCAAATCTTTATCTTTAATCGAGAATAAACTGAGTTCTTAAAATCAGTTTCCCAAAACCGAAATCCATACCAAATCACCTTGAAAAAGCAATAATCTTAAAATCCTGGGAATCCCAATCCTAACAGAAAGTCTCCACTGGAATTCACAAACCCTCAACACAATCACTGATCCTTACTTAAATTCCATTTCTAATTCCGTACCCCTCTTAACTAGTACCAGCAACCAACCAACCAACATTCAAAACAGCCAAGTAACTAACTAACTGAGAGTTAAAGGATTCCTAGGTTCACTCACCGTGACCACGCGAAAAGACTAAACTACCCTTCGTGTCCTTCGTGGCTCCAATGCACGGATTATAAAATCCGGCAGCATAACGGCTTCGGGAATACAAATTCCCAAGCCGAGCGTACCTGCTAAGCCCAGACAGTCCAAGAAATAAACCAGAATTCACAACAAGTTCACAATCAAGCCAACAATCACGAAAATGGGCGGGAACCACCACGCACGGTGGCTACCCGACCCTCGGAAACCACGCGGAAGGTCCGAGAACTCACCCACAAGCTCGGATGGTTGGCCCGAAGCTGAAAACCAAGGAAACAGCCGCTGGAACCGTCACACGCAGCGAGTCCTCCGACGGTCAACGGGCGGTCAACTGCCAAAAACGAAGATCGTGTTTAGCTAAAACAAACTACATGGGCACGTAGGGGAGATCGAGGGGATCAAAACTCGAACCTGGGTTGACGGCCAAAAGTGTCCGGAAACTAACGAAAACTGGCCGGAAAGCCGGCGGCACACCTAGCTCCGATCCGCCGCCCACGGCGGTCCCACGGGTCAATCGAACCCACCAACACGCTGGGCTCGACGAGTAGAGAAGGTCTGGGCGGTCACTGAGCCTCGTCGTCGCCGGAAACGGTGAGATCGCCGCCGACGCCGACTGTGCGCGATCTAGTTCTCCACTTTTCGAGCTATTTCACGGCCGCCACCATGGGAAGGAAGAGGGAGGCGGCGCGAGCACGGGAAGCTAAAGACCACGCCGGCCCGCCGCCGGACCCACCCCCACGCGCCGGCGAAAGGCGTGGCTGGGAGAAGACTCGCGAGGAAGAGAGAATTTTCGGGAGAGAGGAGAGAGAAAATGCTGTTTGAATTTTTCTGGGGTTCTGTGCCCCTTTTAAAAATCTAACTTTTAAAAATTACAAACTTGCCCCTTTTTCACACGTCCGTAACTTCCAAACCGTAGCTCCGTTTGACGCGTGCTACGTGTCTACGAACTCGTGAGGACGAGACCTTTCCATCGAACCCAAAGTCAACGCGAAAAGTCAACTTTTGCCCCCTTTTAAAATCAAACTTTAAAATTTGGAAAACGCCAAAACGTTTCACTTTCCAACTAAAATCCTGAAAATCTTTAAAAAGCTTTTCAAAACCATTTTTGAAAAGTGCGGGGTGTTACAATTGTCGCGCTACATTCCAACAAGATCTTTGTTTTGTTATTGATGTTTGCCTCTTTGCAAATTCCAAGGTTTGAGGATTGTTCTTTCCGAACATCATATACGCTCATTCTCTTCACCACAGTTTCATTATGAAGAACATTAATATATTTCTCGTGCATTACATTTGTATGAACACCATGGAATTTAGTGTCACATATATTCTTGCGCAGTGTGTGTTTTGGGGGAGTGTGAGTGTTGGTTGTGCAAATCTATTGTACGAACCTTTTCTTATTAAATCACCTATGGTGTTTTCAAACGGTCGTTCAAACTTAATAAAAATTGTAGCATTGTCTCGGGTGGTCTTCCACCGGTCTGCTACATATCCGACCGGTCGTAACTACTAATATGAAAATGTATACTTTGCATTAAAAGGTGACCGACCGGTCACAGATTATTCCGACCGGTCGATGAAAGGTGCAAATCGCAGGTTCTCCCTGGAGTTTAACGACCGGTCGATATTGTGAACGACCGGTCGTGGTTGGCAGACCCAAGTCGTAAATGCTATCGGGTTCACTTCGACCGGTCTTGCAATATTCTGACTGGTCGGCGAAATTTTATGCAACTCACAGGTACTCTCTGGAGGTGAACAACCGGTTGGTTAGGTTTTTCGACCGGTCGTGCATATAGTACTCAAATTGTGGCTGCACTCGGGTTAGTTAGACTGGTCTTGTAATCATCCCACCGATCGGGTTAGATGCAATAGATGCTTGTTGGTCTCGGGGGGTCACAGACCGGTCACCATTTTTCTTAGACCGGTCACCTAAATGGTCTGAAAGCAATCCATTAAGCTCGGGATATGAACGATCGGTCGCTCGTGTTTACGACCGGTCGAATAAAGTGCTTGTCCTGTTATAATTAGGGAAAAAAAGACCCAAAAATTTTTGGTAAATCCTTTCCATCATCAGGTCGAGACCACTTGAGGATATATCCCCAAAGCTCTGTGTTCTCTCCACTTTCTTCCTTGCTCTCAACGACAAGCACTCATCCCTCACCCCTATCCCATCCGTTCACGCACCGTCACTGCGCCTCTCCAGATTGCCGTCTTCCTCTGCTGTGTGACTCTCTAACATCATCTTCCTTCTTCATCCTTCTGATCTGTTAGGGTTACAAGGTAACCAATTTGGGGGTTTTCAATTATACCTTGATTTTTATAAAATTTATGTGAAAGCTTGCATAAGACATACTCTTCTTCATTTGTTGATGTTAGTCTTATCTTTGGATGCATGGTCTTTGCATGGTTGCTGACATTTTCATGCGCATGTGACTTCAATCGTCAATGGGTATGTGTTTTCACCCTTTGGTTTGGTTGCCATTTTGTCATGGGTTTGCTTGATTTTCTATCTTTGGTTTATCACTTTTATTATGAAATATTGTGCTGATCATTCTCATTCCCTTGGGTGGAACATTGAAATATGGCTAATACTCTTGGATTTGATTGAATTTGGGGTGGGCTCCCTTGCTATGATTTCATTTAACCTTCTGAAATTTGTGTACATATGGTTGACATTGTCTTTATCCATTCTCTGTTTGTCGTTGTGGCATGAAATAAATTTAATTTCAATCTCAATTGGGGTGTTTTCCATAGGTCTTTTTTAGTCAAGAACCATGGCCCCCAAATCCCGAGCCTCGTCCTCCCAAGCCCGGTCGTCCAAAAGGACCCGTTCCGAACTTGAACCACAGTTGACTTACCCTTCGGATAGGTTTCCTAGTGAGTCATGTTATGATATTTGGTCTTGTGTGTAACGACCCGTACCTTTTAAGTACACTATAATAGGGCCCAATGTTGACTTTTGGTTCTAACAAGATTTTAGCTTTGACTTTGGGTCTGTTAGGAAGGTCTTGAGCTCACGAGTTCATTGACACGCGGCATGGGTGATTTAGAGTTACGGTTAAAAAGTTATGAACGTGATAAAGGAGCTCAAGGTTGACTTTTTAAATTATTTGAAGTTTAGAGTTGACTTTGACATGGTTGCGTAGAGCTCGACTCCACGAGTTCGTAGACACGTAGCATGCGTCGTTTGGAGCTACGGTTTGAGAAATACGGGGGTTCAAAGTGAGGGGCAAACTTGTAATTTCGTTGAAATGGGTTTAAAAATTCCAGAAATTTCTGGAATCTCCTTTTCCCCCTTTTATTTCTCTCTCCTCTCCCCTCTCCCCTCTCTCCCGCACACTCCTCTTCTCTCTCTCGAGTGTTCTCTCACCTTCACTCCTCTGTTCCTCTTTGTGAGTGAAATACAACCCATTTCTCAGCTCCAAATGAGAAAACTCAAAACTAGAGAAATGTTCCTTTATGTGTCTAGTTTCTACCCTCCAAAAATCAGATTGATTCGTTGAGTATTGAAACCTGTAGAGGCTTCACACTGTTGCTGACTCAAGCAGATCCGCTGATCTTCCTCCCTTGGTTTCGGCCTCCTCCAAGCTCCAATCTCCAAAGTTTTTGGTGGGTTTTTCTCCATTAGGTATGAGCTTTCTTTTCCACTAATTTGGTTATACGGAGACCCCTGTTTGTGGTAGGGAAGCTGGATTAAAAGTGTTATTTACAGGTTGCTAAAGAAAGGAAATTCAGGGTTAGTCCAATTTCAGGGGAGGTTCTGCCGAATTTTCGGTAGGATTTTCCTTGACATTGGATTCCCGCAGGATCACCCCGAGTTCAAGGGTGGAACTCGGGGAGGGTCCTGTCATATTTTGAGTCCCTTTGAAATTTCGGTTTTGGGTCTTATTTTGGGGAAGTTTTAGCCAATTTCCAACCTTAGGAAACTCCAATTTCGTGTTAGAATGAAAAATTTTATGGAATCTTGAGGACTTGAAGAGTTGGAAATTTTGGGGTTTGAGACCCATTTCAGATTTGGCTATGTTTGGGTGAAATTAATAGTTATTTTGTGCAATTGAAGGATAAGACACGAATTAGGGGTGATTAGGGACTAGATTGGTGGATTGAAATTGAGGAATTTGAAGAATTTGGAAGTGTGAGGTTTTGGGGGTTATGCCATTTTCGGGTTTCACATGGGTGTTTGAAATTAAATCAAATTGTTAGGTGTTCGAGGTAATTTCCGCCATTTGGAACATATAATCGAAGTTTGGAACGAGAAATTTAGGAAATTATTGAGGTTTAGAATAATTGGTTTGAAGGAAATCGGAGAAATGGTGAGTTTGGGACGAAATGGGAGACTTTNAATTATTGAGGTTTAGAATAATTGGTTTGAAGGAAATCGGAGAAATGGTGAGTTTGGGACGAAATGGGAGACTTTTTGGTTGCCGCAACGACACCCGGACGACACTCGACCAAATTAGATAGAATGGAGGTTAATTGAGGAAATTATCGGAAGATAGAATGGAGGTTAATTGAGGAAATTATTGGAAAAAAAATAAGTTAGTGGCATGGGTTTTGATTCGAGACGGAAAATAAGTTGGGTTATGGGTCGAATTTAGAATTATGAAGCGAAAAAAAACTAGAACCCATACACTCTAGTTTTTCAATTATTATTTAGAAGTTTATCCTAACGAAAGCTATTCTTATTTTAGGCGATACTCCCGAGGCTCGAGACGATCCAGCCGGAGACCAACGCTAGGCTATCTCTGTGAGTGGACTTGTTTATAAACTTCTTGATTTAATTTACATTTATATTGTGAGTTTTATTTGAGCTTTGATTTAATTATTTAGAAATATGATTTGGTTCGTGAGTTTAGTTTCTAGATTTCTTAATAATTTAGAAATATTATTTGGTTCGTGAGTTTAGTTTTAAGATTTCTTAATTAAGTTGATTTAGACTTTGAGTTTGGAATTAGTTATTCTGGGTTTCATGCTTTAGCGAGACAGAAAGAAATTCAAAATGTTTTCGTACTTGAGTTTTGAGATAACGTTGGAATACAAGGGTTTATGAAAATATTATTTCAAGGATTTATCAATTGTGGTTTGAGAAAAAAAAAATGGATTTAAAATGCCGTGTAAGTACCCAATACAAATAAGCTCAGTAAAGTTTTTGGGACCCATCGTGACACACACATAGGCTTTGGGCCGTGTGTTGCGGTGCCTCGCCCTTTGGGGGCAGCTCTGCGTGCACGTATGACCAGTTATTTGCCCTGCCTGTACGATGCAGAATTCCGTACAGGTGTATGGCCAGTTATCTTTGCCCTGCCTGTACGATGCAGAATTCCGTGCAGGTGTATGGCTAGTTAGATTGCCTTGCTCGTACGATGCAGCATTCTGTACGAGTGTATGGCCAGTTTTCCAGGGTACTTAGATGGTGGTTTTATGAGTCACTTTCCAGCAAATGAATTTCAGAAAGTTCTTTTCTATTATTACATTGATTCGAAATCTGTATGAAATAGTTTTAGAAAGAAAAAAAGAGTTTTAAAACTGGGGGATTTCCAAAGAGAGATGTGAGGTTTTGATATTAACTTGTTTTGGGTATTTTTACTATAATAAATGAATTGTGTTATAACTTAAGTTTACACACTTTTATCTCCGTCCACTCACTGAATCGTCTCATTAGTTATCTCTTTTTGTCGTTTTAAATTTTTCCCCATGTGGTAGCGGTGGAAGCGGTCGGGCCAAAGACGTCGAGGAAATTTAGCGAGCATAGTGGGTTTTTGTAGGCACTTAGTTAATTTTGGTAAACCTTATTTTTCTTAGCGAAACTTTGTAGCCAACCTTAATAACTCTTGAAAATTTAATCAGATGGTTTGAAATTGTTGGGTCAGAGACCCCCTTTTGGTTGTGGTAGAGGAGCTGTAAATACTTAGAAGTGCATTTGCAGGTCTCGTGGAGAAAAGGGTTAGTCCAATTTCAGGGGAGGTTCTGCCGAATTTTCGGTAGAATTTTCCTTGATATTGGATTCCCGCAGGATCGCTCCGAGTTCCAGGGTGGAATTCGGGGAGGGTCCTGACACATAAATTGACAAAAAAAATCCTAGAAAGTTACTCCATAATCAACCTATGGTGTTCAATTCAAATAAGTATAGATTTATTATTGGATTTAGAAGGTACCGGTGATGAATCATGTTGCTTCGAAGGTGTTGCATGATGAGAGTGCTCCAATTATGGTTCTTCTTCTTCTATGAACTCCATCAAATCCTCGTGGCCACTAGTTTCATCTGTGACCTAAAATATATAATGCACATATATGTCTATTAATATATGCATGAATATCTTTCAATTTATTGTGATTGCAATATCATATATATAGTCAATTATATATGAAACAACTCACATATAAGTTTAAATAAGAAAACTAACATTTAGTACTATTAACAATAAGAAACCCAACAATATATATAAGTCCAGAACAAAAAAATCAATATATGCATAAAAAAATTGTCTTCTATGCTATGCAATTTGGTATTGGGGGAGAGGAGAGGAGAGGAGGTAGATAGATAGATAGATAGATAGATAGAGAGAGAGAGAGAGGGATTGAAGACATACCCAATTAATAGCTCCTAGTGCACCACCAAGACTAGATGTCACAAGGCATTTAGGAAATGGAGTAATCAAGGCCTCCTCCAGAAAAACATAACTAGGCGTAAAAGTGGCTGGAAGGACTTCAATTGCATGGATTGCTTACAATAAGCCATTAAATTGGAATTAAACTCATATTAAATTATAGAATATTAGGTTATTAGAATCTATCAAAATAAAATAGACAAATATTTTTGATATAAGCAATAAGTGAACGTAAAAGTCTGACATTAAAAAGTGATATGTCTCCTACATCCAAGGCCATACTAGGTGATATGTTTAGACTCTGGCACATTTTCTGACAGGACTGTCCCCGGATTCCACCCTAAAACTCGGAGTGACCCTGCAGGAATCCAATATCAAGGAAAATCCTACCGAAATTCGGTAGAACCTCCCTTGAAATTGGACTATCCCTTTCTTTAGAAAACCTATGAAACACACTTCTAAAGCTAGCTCCTCTAACACAAACAAGGGTCTCCGACCCGATACCATAGTAAAATGAAGTCAAGGTAACATTTTGCTACTAAAGTTGTTATCTGTGTCGTTTACAGTCCAACTATCTTAAGTAATACAACCAATTAATATCCAATAGAGAGAGATAATTTACAAGGTCACAAAATCTAAGGTGTCATCGATTTGTCTTTGCTCGACCGCACCACCGCAGTTACCTAGGGGAAATTTAAAAACAACACAAAGGTAGAAAGTGAGACAACCCAGTGAATTGATGACAGGACCGCCCCGGAGTTGACCCCGAGACGACCCTGTGGGGATGCCACGTCTCACGACAGGAGCCTCGACCCTCGGGCATGTGAAAAACATTAAAACTGAAACCTTTACTCTTTGCCTGAAACTATGAGCCATGAACAATAAATCCTTTATTAAAATTAGCTATAATTCACAAAAGCATTTACATAAAACCAAAGTATAAAACAAAGTTTCTAAAACACTGGTGGTCCCACTACCTCGTTTTCTCTCTACTGTCTCCTCAGCCTGCTTAACTAGCAAAACAAACCCTGCACCCAACCAAAGGTGCACTGGGTTTAAACACAAACCCGGTAAGCTCACTAAAGCTCATATGAGTGAAAACTTACCATATATCTTAACAATAAAATCAGTAATAATCAATTACAAAACCGACTTAAACCNTCAATTACAAAACTGACTTAAACCTCAAATCACAAAGTCCACAACTCAACAATCAAATCAAACCAACACCTCAAACTAATAATCCAAGTTAAATTCATAAATCCTCAATGCCCAAAATAACCTCAAACCTTTCAAGATCTCCAATCCTAATTCGTACCCACTTAATTAGCAAACAGCAAACAAGCTAACCAAACAAACAAGTAACTGAACTTAAAATTCCACTTACAGTGACCACGCAAAAAGTCCGAACTGTCCTTCGTGGCTCCTTTGCTCGGATTCTAAAATCCGGCAGCACAATAGCATCGGAAATTTAAATTCCCAAGCCAAGAGTACCTGTTAAGACCAGACAGTCCATCAAATTACACAAAAACACACAAAACAGGCCGTTCAATGGTCACAACGAGCGGCTACCACCACACAAGGTGGCTGCCTAGCCTCGGAAATACACAAAAACTCAAGGAAACTCACCCAAAACTCACCCATAGGTTTGGGTGGTTGGCCCGAGGCCAAAAACACAGAAAAGAGTCGCTAAAAGCACCACACGCGGCGGTACCCGCGGTGGTCCATGGTGGTCAACCTGCCAAAAACCAAACTCACTAACGTCAAAAACAAGCTACACAGACATGTAGAGGAGGTCGAGTGGACCAAAACTCAAACTTGCGTCGACAACCAAAAGTAGCCGAAAACAGCTGGAAATGGCGGACGAAGCTCGTGGCCTACCTAGCTTGGATTTGCCACCCACGGCGGTCCAACAGACGATCAGAGCACACCACTGTGACGGGCTCGACGAGACGAGTCGTTCTGGGCTGGTGGGAGGTCGCGCCGTCGTCGGAAAAGGGAGATCGCCGCCGGCGACTCTCACTGTGCGTGAACGGAAGCTTGAGTTTTGGGCTGCTCTAGGCTGAACGGCGGCCAAAGGGAGGAATAGGAGGGAGGCACGAGCACGGCAAGCCAAAGCCCGGCCTCAGCTGCCGCCGGACGCGCCCTCACGCGCCGGTGGAAGGTGCGGCTAGAAGGAACTCGCGATAGAGAGAGAGACTGCGGGAGAGGGAAGAGAGAGAAAGTGAGGGAGAAAAAGCTGGTTTTGCCTTTTTAAAAACAACTTTTTAAAATTACAAGTTTGGCCTTCTCTTCACGCGTCCGTAACGTTCAAACCGTAGCTCCGTTTGACACGTGCTTCGTGTGTACGAACTCGTGAGGACGAGACCTTTCTAACGAACCCAAAGTCAAAACCAAAAGTTCACCCGAACAAAAAGTCAACTTAAAATTAAAAAAACGCCCAAAACATTTTACTTCCCAAATTAAAATCCCGAAATCCTTTAAAAGCTTTTCAAAACAACTTTGGAAGGTACGGGGTCTTATAGTGGACAAAAATAAAATAAACTTTTGGAAACCAACCCAAAACATCACACGAAGACCTCACGGACTCTCCATGAAAACCCCCAGTTTTTAAAACGGATTTAATAATTTCATTTATCAATCGTTTACAAAAGCTAGTAAATATACTTTGCAATTACTCACTTTAAAGAGCGGAAATTTAATCATGCAAAGACAAAGTTTCCACGCATAAGAAAAATTCTAAAATATAAATCAAATAATTTAATCTCTCCCAAGTTACCCATATAGCCTGCCATACACGTGTAGGGCCCACAGCCTGCCGTACGTGCACGCAGGGTCACCCTCAAAGGGCAAAGATATCCGGCACACGGCCCAAAGCCTAAGTGTGTGCCGGGATGGGTCCCAAAGACCTATACAATTTCAGTATACAGAACGGGTACCAAATGGGTGCTTAATAAGATTCAAAACCGACCGTTCTTCAATCACTCCGATCAAAATCATATAAGTCAATTCAAGACTTTCTTAGAATTAACGAGAAAATCAATAATTGCCCAAGGAAACCATCATTTAAATTAATTTTTTTTTATATAGAAACCTCAGTCATAATAAATTAATAAGTAATATCAACCCGTCTATCTCATTTAATAACACTTAAGATCCCAAAAATCAATTTCGATAATTGAAATTCATGACCAAGCAACATAAGAAAAATAAGATTCGACTTGAAATTCAATAAACTTTAATAAAACAAGGTCCACTCACAGTCAAGAAATCTAGTCCCACTGCTCGGCTGGTGTAACGGCCCGTACCTTCCGAAGTGAATTCTAATAGGGCCCAAAGTTGACTTTTGGTTCTTGTAAGATTTTAGCTTTGACCTTGGGTCCGTTAGGAAGGTCTTGAGCTTACGAGTTCATTGACACGCGACATGGGTTGTTTAGAGCCACGGGTAGAAAGTTATGAACGTGACAAGTGACCAAAAGTTGACTTTTTAAATTAACCGAATTTCAGAGTTGACTTTGACATGGTTACGTAGAGCTTGACTCCATGAGTTCGTAGACACGAAGCATGCTTCAAACGGAGTTACGGTCTGAAAGTTATGGACGTGTGAAGGGAGGGGCAAACTTGTAATTTGGGTGAAATGGCTTTTGATTTCCAGACAATTCTAGAAATCTCTGCCTCTCTCTCTTATTCCCCCCCCCTCTCAAAAGACCACAGCTCCCCCAGCCCGCGACTTCTCCTCTTCTCCTCTCCCCTGCGCCACACCACCTCCACAACCCAGCCTTCATCGATCGTTCTGGCCGCCCAGACCCACCAGCGACACTCTCCAGGCGCCGGCCAGCTACCCCAGTGCCTCCTCCCGCCGACCCAGTTCTCTCTCTCTCCTTTCTCCTTTTCTCTCACTTGCGCGCGACTGGAGCCCTCAGCTCCGGCCACCTCCGACGTCTCCAAGCAGCGGGAACTGGCAGGAGAGCTCCCCCATGCCGGCCAGCCACATTCCAGCAGGAAATCACGTTGGAAAACACCCAGCCTGCCGCCGCTTGCTCGTCAATTTCGATCGCTTCCAGCCTTTGTTTGCCTTAATTTTAGGTGGGTTTTCTTCCTCTTTTCATGGTCTTCCTTTCCTCCTTGGTTTGGTAGCTTAATTTTGAGGGTTTGCATACAATTGAATTTCGGGGATTAGAGACTATTTTCGGGTTTAGCTTGGGTTTTGGAAATTATTACAAATTGTGAGGTGTTTTGGGTAATTCCCATGTTTAGGAACCTCTAATTGAAGAGTAGAATGGGAAATTTAGGAAAATTTGAGGAAAATTGAAAGTTTGTTATTTGGGGTTTATGCCCATTTCGGATTTGGCCATGGTTAGGGGAATGGATGGTTGTTTTGGTGTAGATGTGGGGCTAAGGATGGATTTGGAGTGATTGGAACTTGGATTGATGAATTATTGTGGGTAATTAGAAACTTGGAAGTTGGGGTTTGGAAACCATGTTGAATTCCTTGGAACCTTTGATTTTGGGTGATAAATTGCGGTAGTTTTAATTAATTTCCAAACTAAGAAGCCTTCAATTGTGGTTTAGAATGGTTAGTTTGAAGAAATTTGGAGAAATAGTGAATTTGAGATGGAATTGGACATTTGTTGGATTGTGAAATGACGCTTAAACGACCCTCGGTCGAGTGGTGTAGTAATGGAAGTTGTTTGGGGAAATTACCGGATAAAAATGAGTTAGTGGTATTGGATTATGAGCCGAGAAAGGAAAATAAGTGGGTTTGTGATTCAAATTTAGAATTATGGGGCGAAAGGCCTATAACTCACACTTTCTAGTTTTTCAGTTATTATTTGGAATAGTATGACAGGACCCTCCCCGAGTTCCACCCTTGAACTCGGGGTGACCCTGCGGGAATCCAATGTCAAGGAAAATCCTACCGAAAATTCGGCAGAACCTCCCCTGAAATTGGACTAACCCTGGATTACTTTCCTTAGAAAACCTGTAAATCACACTTCTAATCCAGCTTCCCTACCACAAACAGGGGTTTCCGACCCGTAATCATAATAAAAAGAAGTAAGATAGTGTTCGCACTAATAACATTGATGTTTACACCGCGGTAGTCCAACTACTATAAATAGTAAAATTAGGTAATACGTTAGGGGGGGAAATTACAAGTTTCTACAGTCTACGGAATCCTCGACGTGTCTCCTGCTCGACCGCTCCACCGCAGTTACCTGGGGGAAATTTTTAAAAAACAACACGAGGTAAAAGGTGAGCCAAACCCAGTGAGTGGACAAAATAAATTAACTTTTACAATTATCCAAAAATTTCATACAAGGACCTAACTGACTTTGCATTAAAACCCCCAATTTTGAAATAGCTTTAAAATGTTTTTAACAAATCATTGGACATACTAGAAAAATACTTTGCGATTTCTCAGTTTGAAAGAACGAAAATTTCATCATGAAAACTCTGAGATTTTCTTCACATAAACAAATCCTGAAATTCAAAAAGAATATTTCGCTCGCTCCCAATTTCCCCGTATAGCCTGCCGTACATGCGCAGGGCCCATAACCTGCCATACGCATGCAGGGCCAATAATCCTGCCGTACATGCGCAGGGCCTACGACCTGCCGTACGCATGCAGGGCCAATATCCTGCCGTACATGTGCAGAGCCAGGGTCTGTCATACACATGCAGGGCCAACATACCTGCCGTACGTGCACGCAGGGCCGCCCCCAAAGGGCAAAGCATCCCGGCACACGGCCCAAAGCCTATGTGTGTGCCGTGATGGGTCCCAAAGACCTATATAATTCCAGTGTCCAGAACGGGTACTAAGTGGGTGCTTAATAAAATCCAAAACCATCCGTCCGCAATCATTCACATTGAAATTGAATCATTCATTTGAAAACTTTCTTACAGTTATGGAGAAATCGATAATTGTTCCCGAAAACTTTATTTGAAAGTTGTTTTCGCAAAACCTCAAACATAAATAAAATTGATACGAAATGTCAATCCGTCTAACACATTTAATAATGATCGNGTAAACTCATTTAATAGCACTCCAAATCCCAAAATTAGTATTGCTAATTGAAATTCATAACTAAGCAAAGCATAAGAAAATAAATTCAATTTAAAAACTTGAGAACTTAAATAAGACGAAGTCCACTCACAGAGATAGCCTGGCCTGGGTCTCCGAATGGATCGTGATCGTCGCGATCGTCGTTGGACTCGGGAGTGTCGCCTAAAATAGAGAGAAGGGGCGCCGGAAAACTGGCCGGAAATTGGAGGAAGAGATCGGCGACCATGGCAGCCCAAGCTGGTCTCAGTTGCGCGCATGGGCCTGGGCTGGCTATAGGAGCGGCTGGGGAGGCTCGGGGTGGCTGGCCCGGCGGCTGGGGAGTGCTTCTCGGCCGTCCCATCGTCTGTCGTCGCCGAAGATGGGCTGGAGCTGGAAGCTCCAGTCGCGCACGCAGGGGAGAAAGATCGGGAGAGAGAGAGAGGAAGGGAGCTGGGGGCGTCGGGAGGAGGCTGGGTGGGGGGTCGTTGGTGGCTGGGCAGGTCGGAGGTTGGCCGGAAGTGGCTGGTGTCGCGCAGGGAAGAGAGAAAGAGTGGGGGAAACTCACGGGCTAGCTGGGCTGAGCTTCCTCTTGCCTACGCGTGGAGAGGGGGAAGAAATAAGGGGTGATGGAATATTCCAGAATTTTCTGGAATATTTAATACCATTTCCTCAAAATTACAAGTTTGCCCCTCACTTTGAACCCCCGTATCTCTCAAACCGTAGCTCCAAAAGACGCGTGCTACGTGTCTACAAATTCGTGGTGTCGAGCTCTACGCAACCATGTCCAAGTCAACTCTAAACTCCAAGCAATTTAAAAAGTCAACCTTGAGCTCTTTTATCACGTCCATAACTTTTTGACCGTAACTCTAAATCACCCATGCCGCGTGTCAATGAATTCGTGAGCTCAAGACCTTCCTAACAGACCCAAGGTCAAAGCTAAAATCTTGCTATATCCAAAAGTCAACGTTGAGCCCTATTATAATGCACTTAAAAGGTACGGGTTGTTACAATCTCCCCCCGTTAAAGAAATTTCGTCCTCGAAATTTTACACACGTGGTGGTAATCTAGTTCTCAACTTCCTTCACTTCTTCCTCTGCTCTTCTCAAACTATAAGCCACTATGCTTCCGCTGCGCTACTCTAATTAAAAAAATCCCACTAAATTAACCAACAATTTCCTTAAACTCCCCTTAGTGTTTCTTCTTAAGAACACTGTTCCCCACTATCTACGTCATCTCGCACGCTCTAACTGCAAATAAGATATTCTTACGTAAGTCCATTACCTTAAATTCATTCCCTTCAATCACTTACTCACTTTTATTCTCAATTATTTCCTCCACTCCATCCTAATTAGAATTTCCATTAGCCTCCCTTACTATTCCATACTCAATCTCACACTTATCCCCCCAAAACTATTACTTAGGGCCTTACTAAATTCTCCAATTGACTTTAGATTATACTTAAGCTTCTCTAATGTCAAACAGTGTAAGTCCAAGTGAGACAATAAAGTGCGTAATTAATAAATACGGGCCTTTCACCCAAACTAGATCACGTACCTAAAATGACGTCTGGAGAAACTGATGCCCGCTGCTGGGGCATGGTAAAGACTCTGCCTGAAGCTCTGGAACGTCCTCTTTGTTGTCTATCGCCTCTAACGGAGTAACTAGACTGAGCGCTACTACTACTTGTACCATCTCCACTTTGTGTCGCTCCGTGGCTATGACCTTGAACCCTAAAGGTTTGCTTCGTACGTACAGCTAATCCAGAAGCTTCACCTTCTTCATGGTACAACATCGGGCCGTCCTTTCTATAGTGCCCATCTGTCCACAATGGAAGCATCCTTCCATAATACCTATTAGGTAAGGCCCTTCATGGCGTCTGTTGCAAGTCTCACAAACCGGATACCTATGAGCACCAACTCTAGGGAATCGCTGTCTTTCGGGGAAATCCGAGGTACTAACACTACCAGAAATAGATTGATCTCCAGTTTGATGACTATGTGCTGGACTTTGCCTACCACCAACATCATGTTGGTAACCTCGAAATCCACCACTTTCCGAAGAAGTAGAACTGGGACTGCCCTTTTTGGATGGTCCTTGACTAGGACTACCTACTATTGTGCTCTGATAATAACGGCGTCTCATCCCACCTCTGTTTCCTCCTGTAAGAGCCCTCTCAATTTTCATGGCAGCCTCTCTCATGCTAATATAACTAGTATGCATAGCAGCTGCAACCGTCGTACGAATTTCTTCTCTTAAACCATCCTCAAATCTAGAGCACTTATCTCTCTCATCCGCCACAAGATGCGAGCAAAATCTAGAAAGTTCTATAAATTTCCTCTCATACTCTACCACAGTCATTGACCCCTGTCTCAATCTCTGGAATTCCTACCTTTTCTCATCACAGTACACTCTGGGATAATACTGCTCATAAAAAGCACTTCTAAACATATCCCGAGTAATCTCATCGGCGGTCATCCTTGCTTTTTCTGTTTCCCACCAAAAATAAGCATCACCTTCAAGTAAAAATGGAGCTAAGACAATCTTTTCCTCGTCTGGACACCTCATAACCTCAAAAATTGTTTCTAGTCTCACTATCCAGTGATTAGCTACTCCAGAATCCGTCGTTCCTTTAAAAACTGTAGCCCCAAGTCTATGGGCTCTCTCAATACTATAGTCTCCTTCTTGATGTCCTCTAGTACGTACCGCAGTGGTCATCGCTTCCACTAAACGATCGATGGACTGCTCAAAGCCCGGAGCAGCCTCATCTCCGCCCTCAGGAATTCTGTGGTGGTCCCTCGGCGGTCGGCCACGTCGAGGAGGCATAATTTCCTATAAGAAAACAAGGAAATTTTTAAAAACAGGTATGCACACTTGGTGCAAAATTAGAGGAATCCTAAACCACGCTATGATACCACAAACAAGGGTCTCCGACCCGAAATCATAACCAAAGGAAACTAAAGTAACATTTTTGCTAATAAAGTGTCATATACACCGTTGTAGTCCCACCACCTTAATTAGCATAACTAAATAAGAACATCATAGGAGAATTTACAAGTTTCAAAATTTTATGGAATCCTCGACGTATCTCCTGCTCGACCGCACCACCGCAGTTACCTGGGGGAAATTTTAAGAAAACAACACGAGGTAAAAGATGAGTCAAACCCAGTGAGTGGACAAAATAAAATAATGTTTACAATTAACCGAAAAAAATACATAAGGATCTCACAAACTTTGCATGAAAACCCCCAGTTTTTAAAATGGATTTAAAATGTTCTTTAACAAATCATTGGTCATAATTAGTAAAAATACTTTGCGCTTTCTCAATTTTGAAAGAACGAAAATTTCATCATGCAACTTCAATATTTTCCCCACATAAACAAAATCTTGAGAATTAAAACGAGTATTTCGCTCGCTCCCAACTTCCCCGTAAAGCCTGCCGTACATGCGCAGGGCCCATAGCCTACCATACGCATGCAAGGCGATATCCTGCCGTACATGTGCAGAGTTGGAGTCAGTCATACACATGCAGGGTCATTAACCTGCCGTACGTGCACGCAGGGCCGCCCCCAAAGGGCAGAGCATCCCGGCACACGGCCCAAAGCCTATGTGTGTGCCGTGATGGGTCCCAAAGACCTATGTACTTCCAATATCCAAGACGGGTACTAAGTGGGCGCTTAATAAAATCCAATCCATTCGTACTCAATCATCCACATTTAAAAATTTAGTGATTCTATTTGAAAGCTTTCTTAAAATTTTGGAGAAATCAATAATCGTTCCAGAAAAACCGTACTTTAAATTGGTTTCACACAATCTCAATCGTAATTTAACAAAAATACATATCAACCCATAAACTCAATTAATAGCACTCCAAATCCCAAAATCAATATATTTCCAATTGAAATTCATGACTACGCAAAGCATACGAAAATAAATTAAATTTAAAACTTGAGAAACTTAAATAAAATGAAGTCCACTCACAGTCCAGGAGTCTAGTCTCGTTGCTCGGCTGGGTCGCCCTCAATCTCAGGTGTCGTCCCTATAAGAACAAAAATAAACACGTCATTAGTTCCCTCACTTAAAGTGTCCGTCTATGTCTAAAATTTGGGGTTTCGCTAACCGAAGTCTTTTCTATGCAACCCAAGTTAATAGCCCGCTTAATAAAGTCTAAATTCCACGACGATTTCTAAATTCCACAATTAATGGGTCGGACTAACCTCAACCCCAAACAAAGTGGCGTTTTCAACCCCAATTTCACCATTTCCGCCTTTTCCTTCGAACCCATCATTCCAAACTCCAGATTAGATTTCTAAACGATGGTAATTAGCTAAAATATCACAAATTCATGCCCAATCCCCAATTTTCGAGCAACCACCCGAAGTGCCCAAGCTTCATTCACCAATTCCCAATTTTCTTCCATTTTTCCTTAAAGCCCAAGGTTCTAAACCACAATTAATATGTCCTAAATCACCCCACTTTCCCCAATTTTCCAATCTCTCAAAATTCCTTTAAATTCCTTAATCTAACCTTCAATTCATAGTCGCTAGAAATGATTATTGCCCAAAATTACATACAACACATTCCAATTTCCGAAATCTCAAGGGAATCCGAATTTTGGGTTCTAATTTCCTAAATTCTAACTTCTCAAACATTCAAAATTAAACCACCAATTTAGAGGGAAATAAAGCCTAGAATGGGGGGAAGAAAACCCACCTAAAATAGAGAGAAGGGGCGCCGGAAAACTGGCCGGAAATTGGAGGAAGAGATCGGCGACCATGGCAGCCCAAGCTGGTCTTAGTCGCGCACAGGGGTTGGGCTGGCTATAGGAGCGGCTGGGGAGGCTCGGGGTGGCTGGCCCGGCAGCTAGGGAGTGCTTCTCGGCCGTCCCATCATCTGTCGTCGCCGAAGATGACACGCCCCGACCCTCGGGCACGTGCCTAAACTGCTGAAAACTGACAACTGTTTCCTGTGGGCCCTTTTTCTGAAAATGTGAGCCATGAATATAAAATAATTTATGAAAGCACAACTGAAATTTTACAAAACAATTCACATAAAACCAAATGTAAAACCTTTTACATAAAAATCCCAGTGTAAAATAACTTTCTGAAAATAGTGCTGGTCCCACTGCCTCGTCTTCTCTCCACTACCTCCT
This sequence comes from Purshia tridentata, assembly GCA_003254885.1. Lineage (NCBI taxonomy): Eukaryota > Viridiplantae > Streptophyta > Magnoliopsida > Rosales > Rosaceae > Purshia > Purshia tridentata. The sequence goes on from QANT01006560.1 coordinate 28,797, forward strand.
CAGCTTGCTCAACCTGCAAAATCAAACCCTGCACCCAACCATAGGTGCACCGGGTTTACACACAAACCCGGTAAGCTCACTAGAGCTCGTGTGAGTGAAATCTAAATGAAAACCTCAATTTAACTGAAATAAAATAATCAATCACAAACCATCTTAATGCCTCAAGCACAGTCAAACCACAATCACAAGTCATAAACCTTAACTTGATCACCACATCCTCTAACCCGATCAAATCCACTGAAATCCTTAATCCCTCAAAGATCCTCTATTTAACCTCTAACTGAACGATCACCTCGATCAATCCATCAGATCCTGACTTTGAATCCCACTAGATTCTCCACTAATCTTAGAATCCTCAATCAATGTTTAGAATCCACTAAATCCTCAATCAAACCCACTGATACTCCGAAACCTTTTACTTACTCTCAAATCTCAAATGACCTTTGTTACTCAAACCCCAGTAATCAATTCTCGCCTAACCTTTAAATTCCAAGTTTCTTAACACCTCACTGTTACCCTTTGAGATTTCCCAGCTTTAAAACATTTTATAAATCTACTGAAAACTCTTTATAGAAACCCGCGTTTGAAATCCATTTTGCAACTCTTTTAGAAAACAATAAAGCTGATCAAAATCCCAATTTATAAAACAAGAACTGAAAACTCTGATAAATCAATAAAACTAGTCAGGTTCCCAAAATATCAATTAATAACTGAAATCTATAATTGCTCAAGAACAACTGTAAGCTAACAATATAAATAAAACCATCGTCTAAGTACCCTGGAAAACTGGCCATACACTCGTACGGAATGCTGCATCGTACGAGCAGGGTGAATCTAACTGGCCATACACCTGCATGGAATTCTGCATCGTACAGGCAGGGCAAAACTAACTGGCCATACACCTGTACGGAATTCTACATCGTACAGGCAGGGCAAATAACTGTCATACGTGCACGCAGAGCTGCCCCCAAAGGGCGAGGCACCGCAACACACGGCCCAAAGCCTATGTGTGTGTCACGACGGGTCCCAAAGACCTTACTGAACTTATCTGTAGCTGGGTACTCATACGGCAATTTAAAACCACTTTTAAGTTCTTTAAACCACAACTAATAAAATCCTTTCACAAAGTTTCCAAAAACTGATAAGTAAAATAAAATCTTAAATTTTATCCGAGAATAAACTGAATTCTCAAAATCAGTTTCCAAAACCAAGATCCATACTAATTCACCTTAATAAGCAATAATCTTAAAATCCTGGGAATCCCAATCCTAACCGAAAGTCCTCCACTTGGACTCACCGGACCTCAAACAATAACCACTAATCCTTATTTAGAATCCAACTTAATCCTCAACTGATACCCACTGTTACTCCAATCTCTTACTTAAGCCTTTAACCTCAATTAACCTTTAACACCTCGAGATCTTCAATCTTAATTTCCATACCCCCCTTAACTAGCAAACAACAACCAATCACACAAAGCAAACAAGGCAAGAAATTAACTTGACCAGAAAATTATCTGAACTGAATTAAATTGGTCTTAAGTTCACTCACAGTGTTCCGCACGAAAAGACTGAACTACCCTTCGTGCTCTTCGTGGCTCCTTTGCTCGGATTCCAAAATCCGGCAGCACAACGGCATCGGAAATACAAATTCCCTTGCCGAGTGTACCTGCTAAGACCAGACAACCAACAAGCAACCAACAGAGTTCACAAACAGTTTCTTTAACAACTGAAACGGGCAGGAACCACCACACACGGTGGCTGCCCGGCCCCGACAAAACACAAGAACGGTCCAAGAAACTCACCCACAAGCTCGGGTGGTTGGCCCGAGGCCAAAAACACTGAAAGAAGTCGCTGGAACCCCCACACGCGGCGGTACCCGCGGTGGTCAAAGGGTGGTCAACCTGCCAAAAGTCAAACTCTCTAACGTCAACAACGGACAACACAAACAGGTAGAGGAGGTTGAGAGGATCGATTCTCAAACCTGGGTCGACGGCCAAAAGTGGCCGGAAAAGGAAGAAAACTGGCCGGAAAGCCGGCGGCACACCCACACTCGATCCGCCGTCCACGGCGGTCCCACGGGTCAATCAAACCCACCAACATGCTGGGCTCGACGAGAGGAAGAGATCTGGGCAGTCGTTGAACCTCGTCGTCGCCGGAAATGTCAAGATCGCCACCGATGATGCCGACTGTGTGCGATCTGGTTCTCCACTTTCCGAGCTGTTTCACGGGGAGCTGCCACCATGGGAAGGAAGAGGGAGCGGCGCGAGCACGGCGAGCCAAAAACCAGGTCGGCCCGCCGCCGGACGCGCCCCCACGCGCCGGCGAAAGGCGCGGCTGGAAAGTGATGTCGCGAGAGAGAGAGAGGGACGTCGGGAGGGAGGAGAGAGAACTGGGCTCGACGAGTAGAGAAGGTCTGGGCGGTCATTGAGCCTCGTCGTCGCCGGAAACGTCGAGATCGGCAAGGCAAAGGCGGCGGGTCGCGACTGGGTCTTCTGGTTCCGGGCTGTTTCACGGGAAGCTGCCACCACCGGAAGGAAGAGGGGAAAGAGACGAGCACGGCGAGCTGAAGATCGGCTCCAGCCGCCGCCGGATGCGCCCCCAAGCGCCGTCGAAAGGCGCGGCTGCAAGTTGCACTCGCGAGAGAAGGAGAGACGTCGGGAGAGAGGAGAGAGAAACTGAAGATTTTCTGGGTTTTTGGGCTTTTAAAATCACCTTTTTCAAAATTACCAATGTGTCCTTCTCTTCACACATCCGTAACTTTCAAACCGTAGCTCTGTTTGATGCGTGGTCTACGAACTCGTGAGGACGAGACCTTTCCAATGAACCCAAAGTCAACGCGAAGAGTCCTCTTGAACGAAAAGTCAACTTTTGCCCCCTTTAAAATCAAACTTTAAAATTCAAAAAAACCCCCAAAACGTTTTACTTTTCAAATGAAATCCTGAAAACCTTTAAAAAGCTTTTCAAAACCACTTTGAAAGGTGCGGGGTGTTACACATGGACGTGACAGAGAGTGAGGGAGCGTATGTTAGTCCTTTATGCTTAATCGACAGATTAGAGGAAATTGAAAGAGAAAGATTGAGAATAGATCATCTTACCCATGGACACGAACAGATTAGAGAAAGATGCTCTATTGGTGGTGGTTGGCGGCAGATTGGAGGAAGACGAAATTGGTCCAAACTTTTTCTCTTCCTTTCGTCTGCGGACCGATCTATTCAATAGCAACAAGGCTCAAATAGAGATATCGCTTACAAACGTAGTCGGAGACAGAGAGGGGGAAGGAGAAGGAACGTTTTGTCTTGGAAGAAAAACTAGCGTGAATTTATTTTAGCATAAAACTTATAGCGAGGTCTAAGAAGGATCGACGATCGACGAGGTTGATGAAGGATCGAATGAGCGTTTGGCTGTCTGGGTGTGCGCTTATGTTGTGAGGGTTAATTAGTCTGAGTGTTAGACTTGAGTGTTAATTTGAAGGAGTAGTGGGTCGTGTTTTAGGCAAAACATAACAATTTAAGTGGTTTGAATAGTAGCACATTTTTAAGTTTGCAATCAGTTTTTAGTTTAGATATCAGTTTTAATCAGTTTTAATCAGTTTTAATCATTCTAAATGAAATTGGAAAACTTATGATATCATAATAAAAAACGTGGCGATATCTAAAAAATTATATATATCATATTTCAAAAAATATAAACAATCATATCGGTTTCGTTGAAAACTGATATGTATAAAGCGATATATATAGACATTTTTGTAGTAGACTCCAAGAAACTTTAGCTCAAGAAGACCGTCATGGAGATATTCAAGATCAGGTTATGAAATTGCAAGAATAATTTTGGAATACCCACGCACCTGTTTTTAAGAAGAACCAGATTTTATGATAGCCGAGAAATGGCTACATCAGATGAAGAAAATTAAGGGAACAACGAATTCTAGAGGAGTTCAAAGTGATCATTTCTTGTTCTTATTTGGAAGGCCAAGCATATCACTGGTGGGAGTCTATAATGGATATGCAAGGGGGATAGATAACAAATTGGGTGGAGTTTGAGAGAATCTTCTTAGAAAATTATTTTCCTAACAAGGTCAAAACCAGCAAAGCTAGAAAATTTGTGAATGTGATTCAAAAGGATATGTCTATAGTGGACTATCAGGCTAAGTTTGAGGAACTTATGTGCTTTGCACGGGAGCTAGTGCCAAATGAAAGAACAAAGGCTAGTAGATTTCAAGAAGGACTTAGGCCAAACGTGAGGGAAAAGGTGGTGATCCTGAAACTAGAAATGTATGCTGAGGTAGTTGATCGTGCTTTAATCGCTGAACAAACTATGTTGGATACTAAAAGGATGTGGGATGAAAAAAATTCGAGTAGAGGATAAAGCAGCAAGCATCCAAATTTAGGTCCTTCTCATTTTGTATAACGGAGGCCATTTAAAGGAAGATGTTGCCATTATTGCAATCAAGTGGGGCATCTTCAGATTGATTGTCCATCCTTATTTGTCTATCATGGGCCAATTACTCAACAGTTTCAGTCTCAAGCTCCCTAATTTCAGTATAGAGCTCCAACTATACCACAGCTTTGTGCTCCACCACTAGCCCAAGTATGTGCACCATTTCAGCCTCAGCAGAATTGGGCAAGACCTTCCATCAATCAAAAAACTCCTCGTTCGAGAGGGCGACTTAGATCGGTAAGGCCTAGAACTTTAGGAGGAGCGAAGAGGCTGAAATAATATACTCAGGGGCGAGTGTATGTTCTCAATCAGGTGGAATACCAAGCTACTCCAGTGGTGCAACATTCTATTGGTCCGGTGATTGAAGATCAGATTGATTTTACGCATGTTCAACAAATAGAACCTAATATAGAAGAACAACAAGGTCTTTATGCTATGGAAGAACAATCTGATTACATTGGAGAGAGCCAATATTACAATGTGGAAGGAGATTACGAGTATTAGACTTCATGGGCTAGAATATTATTTGATACTAGTGCAATAGTTTCTTTCATATCTGCATCGTTTGCATCTATCCTTGGAATAGAATCTGAAGTTTTGAACTCCCAGAAATTTATATTTTCTCCATTGGGTGTTAAATGATAGAGTATGTAAGTTTTGTATGATAGAAGTCTCAGGTCATAAACTTTTGTTTGAATTATTGACAATGGAATTTTTGGGGTATGATGTTATTCTAGGAGTAGATTGGCTTAAGAGACACCAAGCTATTCTTGACTTTGGTAGACGATTGATAACCATAACCACAATGGAAGGTGGAACCTTTAGTTTTTGTGGAAGTAAGGATATTTTTAAGCCTCAGTGTTTCTTGAGTGTGAAAGATTGCGATTTTCTAAGAATGCTAGCTCCTTTTACATCTGAGGACGAAGATAACCTTCAAATAGAATAAATTCTTGTAATTAGATATTTTAGTGATGTTTTGCAGGAGGATTTATTTGGATTACCACCAGAGCGACAAGTTGAAGTGTATCTTGGAACAACCTTTATTTCTATACCTCCATATAGATCGACACCAGCTAAGCTAAAGGAACTTAAGGAGCAGCTTAAGGATTTGCAAGAGAAAAAATTTATTTGCCTTAGTACGTCTTCGTGGGGTGCACCAGCTTTATTTGTGAAGAAAAAGGATGGAAAACTTATGTGTATAGATTATTGTCAATTAAACCGAGTAACTGTGAAGAATAAGTATCCACTTCCTAGGATTGATGGTTAGTTGACCAATTAAGAGGTTCCAAGTATTTTTCTAAGATTGATCTTCATTCAAGGTACCATTAGTTTCGAGTTAAGTTAGAGGATGTTCCCAAAACAACCTTTAGAACTCATTATGGACATTACGAGTATCTAGTTATGCCTTTTGAATTAACCAATGCACTAGCCGCATTTATAGATTTGATGAATCAAGTATTTCGACCTTATTTGGATTAATTTATGATTGTCTTTATTAATGATATTCTTATTTACTCACCTACTAAAGAGAAGCATGCACGTCATTTGGCGATAGTATTACAAACACTGAGGGAGAAGAGGTTGTTCGCCAAATTTAGTAAGTTTGAATTTTGGCTTACTGAAGTAAAATTTTTAGGTCATGTGATTTTTAAAGAAGGCATTGAAGTGGATTCATCTAAGGTAGAAGCGGTGATGAATTGGAGTCAACCTAAGAATGTTTTGGGGATAAGGAGTTTTCTTGGGCTAGCTGGGTACTATAGAAGGTTTATTAAGAATTTTTCTCGGCTAGCGGCACCGATGACTAACTTGACGCAAAAAGGAGAAAGGTTTAATTGGAATGAAGAGTGTGAGAATTTATTGAAGGAACTAAAGATTCGTTTGACGACAGCTCTTGTGTTAATCATTCCTGAGCGGGGAAAAGGTTATGTGGTATACACTGATGCATCATTACGAGGTTTAGGAAGCATGTTAATGCAATCAGATCAAGTGGTTTAGGAACTATCGAACTCATGATCTGGAATTGGTTGGTATTGTTCATGATCTAAATATATGGAGACATTTAATTATAAGAGCTTAAAGTATTTATTTACTCAAAAGGAGTTGAATTTAAGACAAAGACAATGGCTGGAGTATCTAGAGGATTATGATTTCAAGTTGCACTACCATCCAGGAAAGGCAAATGCAGTAGCTGATGCTTTGAGTAGAAAGTCACAAGGGACTATATGTAACACCCCGTACCTTTCAAAGTGGTTTTGAAAAGTTTTTTAAAAAAGGTTTTCGGGATTTTATTTGGGAAGTAAAACGTTTTGGGCGTTTTTCAAATTTTAAAGTTTGACTTTTAAAGTTGGGATAAAGTTGACTTTTAGTTCGGGCAAGGTTTTTGCGTTGACCTTGGGTTCGTCGGAAAGGTCTCATCCTCACGAGTTCGTAGACACGTAGCACACGTCAAACGGAGCTACAGTTTGGAAGTTACGGATGTGTCAAGAGAGGGGCAAGTTTGTAATTTTGGAAAAGTTGATTTTTAAAAAGCCCAAAACCCCAGAAACACCTTAGTTTCTCTCTCCTCTCTCTCGACGCGTCTCTCTCTCTCGTGAGCCTCTCACCCAGCCGCGACTTCCGCCGGCGCGTAGGGGCACGTCCGGTGGCGGCTGGAGCCGATCTTCAGCTCGCCATGCTCGTCTCTCTCCCCTCTTCCTTCCTGTGGTGGCGGCTCCCCATGAAATAGCCCGAAAAGAGAAGAATCGTGTGTGCATAGTCGGCGTCACGGTGGCGATCGCGGCGACTTCGGCGACGACGCGACCTCCCACCTGCCTAGATCCCTTCCTCTCGTCGAGCCCAACGTGTTGGTGGGTTTGATTTCGCCGTTGGACTGCTGTGGGCGGCAGATCAAAGCTAGGGAGGCCGGCGTCTTTCCGGCTAGTTTTCTTCCTTTTTCGGCCACTTTTGGCAGTCGACCCAGTTGACCGCCGTTGACTACCCGTTGATTGTCGTGGGTTTCGCTGCGTGTGGTGGCGCCAGCGACCCGTTCCTTGGTTTTTGGCCTCGGGCCAACCACCCGAACCTGTGGGTGAGTTTGGGTACGTTGGCTCGGGAATTGTATTTCCGATGCCGTTGTGCTGCCGGATTTTGGAATCCGTGCAAAGGAGTCACGAAGGACAGTTCAGTTTCGCGTGGTCACAGTGAGTGAATTAATTCAGTTTTGTGAGTTAATTTAAGTTCAGTTACTTGCTTGCCTTGTGTGCTTGCGTGTTTGTTTGTTGGTTGCTAGTTAAGAGGGTTACGGAATTAGGATTGGGAATCCCGTCAGTTTAAAGGTTATTTGAGGTTAAAGGATTAATTGAGGTTTAAGTTGGTTCTGAATGGATATCGAGGATTCTAAGATTATTGGAGAATCTAGTTGGATTCTAAGTCAGGACCTTGTGGTGTAATTCGAGGTGATTTCCAGTTTAGGGGATCAATTGAGGATAATTGAGGTATTACAGATTGGGACAGTGAATTGGATTGGTTAGAAGATTGGTGATCAGGTTAAGGATTATGATTTCTAGTTTGTGAACTGATTGTGATTCGAGGCTTTAAGGTGGTTCTTTACTTGATTATTTTTACTGATTTTACTGTTGAGGTTTACAGTAGTTTCACTAATACGAGCTCTAGTGAGCTTACTGGGTTTGTCTGTAAACCCGGTGCACCTGTGGTTGGGTGCAAGGTTTGGTTTTGCAGGTTAAGTAGGCTGAGGAGACAGTGGAGATAAGACGAGGCAGTGGGACCAGCAGCTCTTCAGAACCTTGATTATTTTTACAGTTTGATTTTTCATGTAAAAGGTTTTACAGCTTGTTTTTATAAACATGCTTTTGTAACTTACAGTGGTTTCAGTAAATTATTTTATATTCATGGCTCACAGTTTCAGAAAAAGGGCCCACAGGAAACAGTTGTCAGTTTTCAGCAGTTTTGTTCACGTGCCCGAGGGTCGGGGCGTGACACTATAGCTAGTTTGCGGATTCAAAAGAGGAAGATGATTGAGTCAATTTGTGATTATCAATTATTCATGGACTCACATGAAGATTGTCCTTATCTTTGTAACTTGGTTACTCAACCAATGTTAATAGAGAAAGCAATTGGAGCACATAAGGAGGATTTAAATGCAAAGTTGATTAAGAAATGGATTGCCAAAGGAGAGTTGATAGAAGAATGGAGTATTGGGGATGATAAAGGATTAAGATCTTTCGGTAGATTATATGTACGCGAAATTTCAGAATTAAGAAATGAAATACTGACACGCCCCGACCCTCGGGCACGTGCCTAAACTGCTGAACCTGAAAACTGTTCCTTGTGGGCCCTTTTTCTGAAACTGTGAGCCATGAATAATAAAATAATTTACTGAAATCACGATAACTTTACAAAAGCACGTTTATAAAAATAAGCTGTAAAACGTTTACATAAAAATCAAACTGTAAATAACTTTCAGAAATTGCTGCTGGTCCCACTGCCTCGTCTTCTCTCCACTGCCTCCTCAGCCTGCGAGCCTGCAAAACCAAACCCTGCACCCAACCACAGGTGCACCGGGTTTACACACAAACCCGGTAAGCTCACTAGAGCCCGTATGAGTGAAAACTACTGAAAACCTCAAAGTAAACTCAATTAAAAAATAATCATACCACAATCCATCTTAATGCCTCAAAACACAATCAAGCCTCAAGTCACAAACACAAATCTTATCCTGATTACCAAGTCCTCTAGCCAATCAGTTCCACTGTACCAAACTGTAATACTTCTATTTATCCTCAATTCAACCTCTAAACTGAAATAACCTCGAAACCATCCACGAGATCCTTACTTGGGATCCAACTAGATCCTCCAACCTGGAATCCACTAATCCTTGAACAATAACCACTGATCCTTATTTAGAATCCAACTTAATCCTCAATTGATACCCACTGTTACTCCAATCTCTTACTTAAGCCTTTAACCTCAATTAACCTTTAACACCTCGAGATCTGAAATCCTAATTTCCACACCCTCCTTAACTGGCAAACAACCAACAATCAACAAAGCATACAAGGCAAGCAAGTAACCGGACCAGAAAATTAACTGAACTGAAATTAACTTGATCTTAAGTTCACTCACAGTGTTCTGCACGAAAAGACAGAACTACCCTTCGTGCCCTGTGTGGCTCCTTTGCACGGATTCCAAAATCCGACAGCACAACGGCATCGGAAACACAATTCCCGAGCCGAGCACACCTGTTAAGACCAGACAACCACCAAATTCACAAACAAGCCAACAAACGAACAAAACGAGCGGGAACCACCACACATGGTGGCAACCCGACTCTCGGAAAAACACTCGAAAAGTTCAGAAGCTCACCCACAGGCTCGGGTGGTTGGCCCGAGGCCAAAAACTACTGAATGGTCACTGGAACCCCCACACGCGGCGGGTCCCACGACGGTCAACGGCTAGTCAACGGCGGTCAACCTGCCAAAAGTCAAAGTCAATTTTAGCTGAAACAAATTACACAGGCACGTAGAGGAGATCGAGGGGATCGATTCTCGAACCTGGGTCGACGGCCAAAAGTGGCCGGAAACTGACGAAACTCGCCGGAAAAGCCGGCGGCACCCCCAACGCCGATCCGCCGTCCACGGCGGTCCAAAGGTTCAATCGAACCCACCAACAAGCTGGGCTCGACGAGGGGAGAAGATCTGGGCGGTCGCTGGGCCTCGTCGTCGCCGGAAACGGCGAGATCGCCACCGACGCCGACTGTGCACGATTCGAATCTCCACTTTCCGAGCTACTTCACGGCGAGCCGCCACCACCGGAGGGAAGAGGGAGGGCCGGTGAGCACGTCGAGCCAAAAACCAGGCCGGCCCGCCGACTGTGCACAATTCGAATCTCCACTTTCCGAGCTAATTCACGGCGAGCCGCCACCAAGGGAAGGAAGAGGAGGAGCCGGCGAGCACAGGAAGCCCAAGACCAGGCCGGCCCGCCGCCGGACGCGCCCCCACGCGCCGGCGAAAGGCGCGGCTGGGCTGAGTGTCGCGCGAGAGAGAGAGAAGGGTCGGGAGAGAGGAGAGAGAAAATGTGAAAAAACTGGGTTTTTGGGCTTTTAAAAACACCTTTTTCAAAATTACCAATTTGTCCTTCTCTTCACACGTCCGTAACTTCCAAACCGTAGCTCCGTTTGACGCGTGTTACGTGTCTACGAACTCGTGAGGACGAGACCTTTCCAACGAACCCAAAGNCAACGAACCCAAGGTCAACACGAAAAGGCCTCCTGAACAAAAAGTCAACTTTTACCCCCTTTAAAAGTCAAACTTTAAAATTCAAAACCTCCAAAACGTTTTACTTTCAAATTAAAATCCCGAAAATCTTTAAAAAGCTTTTCAAAACACTTGTGAAAGGTGCGGGGTGTTACAAACTACCCCCCTTAAAAGAATTTCGTCCTCGAAATTCCCAAGGGAAAGTAACAAACAAAGTGACTTCTCACAGTCACAACAAACAACACAAGCAAACAAGGCACACAAGTCCAATTGAAAACTCGCTCAAACTTTTTCTTTTAAAACCGAAACCTTTTTCCAAAATTGAAATCCCTTTTTTTTTTAAAACTGAAACTTCTTTTCAAAACCTTCTGAAAAACCAACTGAACACTAACACAAACAAGCAAACAAACTCGTACGCCCTAACTGGAGAACTAGCGGCAACGAGCCGTCGTGTTCTTCTCGTAACTGAACTTCCACTACGCTTTCGCTGCGCAACTCTGAACAACGTTGAAAACCAACGACAACTAACGAGAAAACTGGTCAAAAGCGACACAAAACTCGAGAAAAAGCACCAAAACACAAACCCTGAACGTCCGTAAAAACAACAGTCTAAGTCCCACCTA